>PVJA010022401.1:0-34299 GCA_004027025.1 Myocastor coypus
GTATTGCATTTATAGATTTGCATATATTGAACCATCCTTGCATCCCTGGGATGAATCCTACCTGGTCGTGATGTATAATCTTCTTGATGATTTGTTGTATTCTAATGGCTAGGATTTTATTGAGAATTTTTGCGTCAATGTTCATGAGAGAGATTGGTCTGTAGTTTTCTTTTTTAGTTACATCTCTTTCTGGTTTTGGCATCAATGTGATACTTGCCTCTAGGAATGATTTATATTGTGGTGGGTTTTATAAACAATATATCTTTACTTAGAAAAATGGTAGTTGTTCTTAATCAGATGACTTAGCTCTGATAGTTGTTCTTCAAGGTAGTATTTCTTGATAGTGAGGCACTTATTGGTAGTGCGTATAAGCTTATTGCTTTTGATGCTATTATTTATTTTTTATTACTTTTAATAACAAATAACAATGTGACGGTTTCAAAACACGTTAGTAGCACATTCCCAATGTTTGCTACAATGTGTATTATTGTATTTCTAGTTGTTATACAGAACACAGGGTATAGATGTGATAATTTTTCTAATCATTATTGGTATAAAAATTTATTCTCTTTGAACTAAAAGAAAGTAGTTGTATACATAATCCAATGTTCCCTAATTGCAGTGTTTTATTGGCAAAACTGGCAATGTTGGAAGCATTGATTTAAGCCTTTTACAGCTCTGCATACTAATTTAGCTTTATGTTTTATGCCTCTTGGTTAAACTTTTCTGCTGGGTATTTAAGGACAAGTTAAAGCAAGACCTCTATAACAAAACATGTAACATTGGTATCATGCAAGGTCAGCCAAATCCCCTCAGGATTTACTTTGAAACCATGTACATTGCTTTGTAGAATGTTGTGAGTGTCAGCCATTGGGATGAGTCACAGCCATTGTTTGACCAGTTTGGTCTCTGTGAAAGCCTGAGAGAATGTTTTCTCTCTAGGTGACTCTCCTTAGACACACTATATATCTTTAATCCCTTTCCTCTGTGGTTCCATAATCTCTTTGAACAGAAACTTTGGGAAACCACTGAGTTATAGGATGCTGTAGCACAGGTTCTTTTATGTCCTGAGTCCTCATTGACCTTGAAGGGCTAGGGCCACAATGTTGGCTATCCTTGTAGCTCTTCTTTTTCTCTAATTTTTGGTCAGTAAACTTATATTCTTAACACTCCAGAAGAAATGCCTAGTGATAGTATTACTCTATAACAGAGGTATTTGAGCTGTGCATCACTTAGGTGCTTTTATTTTTTGATAGTGAGGTGCTTAGTCTGAAATATGTATTTCCTATGATTTTAGGTTTAGTTATATACCAATAATTTTTCTTTTTTTTCCCTTAAAATGTTGCCATTTACCTTCATAGATTTACATATTTAAACTTTGATCATACAAGGAGCCATCAAGGATTGTGGCTCCAAGACAGAAAGTACACACAAAAATCTGAGGAATGTTTATTATTATTCAATAAAAGAGACAGAGCATAGCCACTCTTGACTCATGGGCAGAGTTCGCAGTTTAGTACATTTCACAGGAAGTTAGTTGATTAGGTTTGTGTTTTTTTTTTTCAAACAGGACCTAAAACAGAGTTCTTCCAGGCATGTTCTTGAAGTTTTACAGACTATGATCATGTCACCAGAAAGGGGCATGGGAAGATCATACTGTGGATGTTGTGTACTTTCACTGCTGAGGATGTTTTGGGAACCTCATGTTTTGATGTTGCCATGATTGTTGAACATAAGAAGTGTCAAGAAATGAGGCAGTAGGACATGTTGTCCTGGAACAGGACTATAATATCACTAACCAATAGTTTGTCTTTTCTAGAAGTTCCAAGTCCATACATACAGCAATGTTAGTCATGTGATCTGGGCTTTCAGTAAGTCTGTGGGCTTCTACAAACAGTTCTCCATCATCAGATTCACAAATGTATAAGTTCCACAGCACTGACATCATCATCTGAACACCAAGGAAGATGTTCTGATAAGCCTCTTCACAGTTATGATTTGGGAAACCTTGAGATATTGCAGGTTTGGTTGAAGACATTGTGGTTTTCTCCTTGGTGTTCAACTAGTATATCTAATTCCTGCCACCTATCAACAAATACATGTCATTTTCTGAGCCTTAAAAAATATTATAACCAGTTATACCCAAAAAATTAGGATGGGACAAGCATGAGGCTTATCTTATTTGTTTGACCCCAGGTCCTTGGACTGAGAGAGAAACTTTGATATTAAACTCACAGAGGTATCCTTTGTCTACTGGCAAAGAGAATTGTCCTGTGTGATAGTCATTGTCTGAGATTTTAAAAAAAGATGTGTTCTGAGATCTGCAGAGACTTTGGTCTCTTGATCTGTTTCTCCATAAGGTCATCAACCAAAAACAGTGTTTGTACTTTTTACTAAGTGCATTATACTGCATTGTCCTTGGTGACTTGGCATGCCTTATTAACCAGTGCTTGTTCATTCCATGGATATTGAAGTGCTTGTTTCTTGGTACAAAGACACTGTGGAATATCTTCTGGTACAGAGGTACAGATATGTGAGGTTAATGTTTTTTTTGGAGTGAAGATCATCATGAAGAATGGCTCCAAAGAAAATATGTAGTCCAAGAAATCCAAGGGGAGAACAGCTAGGGAACTTCTCTGTCAGGAGTTTTGACCAGTCTTTCAAGCCTGCCTCTTAGTAGAGTATAATTACAGTATCTAGAATGCTTTTGCATAGTGTACTAGTAACTCCAGCCCAGAGGAGAATGTTCTAATCTACCTTCATCTAGACCTCTGTATTCATTTAAATATTTCACTACAGCAAATGTTTAGTAGCCGCACACAGACCTGAGTTGTGGGGAAAGACTAGTTGGCTTCTTTTCTTCTTCCAAGATGTGCTCCTGCAGTTTCCCTTCTAAGTATGGTTAACAATGTGATAGCTATGTGGGTACCTCCCTGACAGATACTGGCTCTACTGAAACAGTGGTATTTTTATCTAGATGTTCCTCTAAAGCCTTATGCAGTCATGGAGGGTGCACTTTTCAGAGGTGGCTAAATCTAGAGTTTGTGGCTGATTCATGTCCAGTGCTGGGATCAAGGGCGTAACTTCTATATCCACTTCAGGGTTGGGAATGTGTATATAATGAAAGGGACAGAAAGAGGCTTGGCCCTTTAATCTCTCTATCTTTCTGTCTGTCTGTGACTATCTGTCTCTGTCTGTCTGTCTGTCTGCCTGCCTGTCTGTCTTTCTCTCTCATCCTCACCACCATTGTCTTAGACCACTGGTTGGTTCTCTGCCAAGAGCCACCCTGCCCAGGAGTCAATGGATTATGGACTGAAACCTTTATAAGCACATTTCCTCCTTCTATGAGTATCAGGTATTTTGTCTCACGCACAAGAAAAGTAATACAGGCAGGCAAGAGAACTTGGCACATGCATACTAAAGAAAGTCATCTCCATCTCCCATCTCTCCCATGAGGGCCTTGTTTCTCTTTATTGGAGTAATATATTTTCTTGGGTCATGTGGGAATGTCTTACTGTTCCACACAGCCAGCCAGACTGACCACCACCTTTCCTGGCCCCATGCGACCTGGGCACTGTCACGTAGGAGAGACTTCCTGTTCGTTGTGGCCCACCAGATGGGCCTCCATGTCCTCTGGGCCCATCCATCCCAGGAACATCAAGGGGAGGTAATCAGAAAGAACTTAAGTGAACTAAATTATATTCAAATTTCCAATTTAATACCAAACAAAAAGTTTGCTCTTACTTTGTAAAATACAAACTCATTAGTTACAAAAATTTGTCAAATATCACTACCCATTATTAATGTTCTTAACTGCAGTTCTGTAAATACAAAACTGTAACTGCCATACCCATATAATCTCCTTTGGATAAGAATTATCCTAAAGGGAGAACTGCAACAATTTCTACACCAAAGGTCAGAGGACAGTGTTATACATGTTGACAAAGAGAAGGAGCAAGATGCAATCTCAGGTCCCAACCCCACACAGAAAAAATGCAAGAGACTTTAGCATAGAAGAAAATGGGAATCACACAGCTGAAATCTCTGAATTAATAGCATCTGAAGTAAAGAAACAACTGCATAAAAGTATAGATGAAATCAGATCAGAAATGTCGAAGAAGCAAAAAAGGAAAGGGTAACTATAATGAAAGAATGAATAACTGCTTCTCAAAAAGACACTGATAAAAATTTAGAGAAGATTAAAAAACAATGGATTCCTTGAATGAGCAATATAAAAAAGAAATAGATCACATGAAGCAGACTCAAAGCGATGCACAGGAGCTTAAAACCTCTATCATGAGCTGGCAAAGCCAACTGAATGAAAGTGAAGGCAGAGTTTTAGATCTTGAAGACACTGTTATAACTAATGAAAAGATAAGAAAGGATCTCTTAAAAAACCAAGATGCAAGATGCAGGAAAAAAACAATTCAACATCTACAACATGATACAAAGATAAGGAACATGAGATTAATAAGCATGAGCAAGAAAGAAGGAGTCAGTACAAAATATATAAAAAGAATATAGGAAGAATAGCAGAAAACTTCTCAAACATGGGGAAACAATTTGACATTCAGTTCACTGAAGCATATAGAACTCTAAAGAACATCAACCCAATTAAAAACACACTCAGATATATATCAATTAAGATTCCAGAACTTTAGCACGAGAATAACATACTAAAAGCCACTAGAGAAAAGAAACAGAGCACGTTTAAAGGAAAACCCATCAGAATAATGGCTGACTTCTCTTTACAAACCATGAAGTCAAGACAAGCATGGAACAGAGTACTTCAAGTTCTTTATAAGAATAAAATCCAGCCCAGACTGCTATAACTTGCAAAGCTCTTTAAAGTCTGATGGAGAAGTAAAATACTTCCATGACAAAGAGTAACTAAAGAATTTCGTGATGAAAAGCCAACCCTACACAGATTACTAAAAGATATTCTAGAAAGGGACTAAAATACCAGAACTCCACGAATGAGAATGGAAAGAATCCACCCAATAGGGAAAATAATTAAACACAGGAGATGAAAGGGTAACCAACAGCAGGTAAATAACATTGCAAGCATAAGTCAACACATATCAATTATAATCACCAATCTAAATGGTCTCAATTTATCAAATAAAATAAATGGATAGGCACAGTGGATTAGGAAGCAAAACCTAACAATGTGCTTTATACAGGAAACACATTTAACTCATAAAGAAATTCATAGGCTGAAAGACAAAGGACGGAAAACAATATCACGTATCCCAGCACCTCAGAAAAAAAGCAGAGGATAGCAGTCCTATTCTCAGACAGTCTTAACTTCATACCAAGAAAGATCAATTGAGACAAAGAAGGCCACTACATACTGGTTAGGGAAAAAATTCAAGAGGAAGAGATAACACTCATAAATATGTATGCACCCAACACAGGAGCATTCAGCTATATAGGACAATGTTAATGGACATAACAATTCCAATATCCAATTCTGCAGTCCTTATAGGACAACTTAACAGCTCCTTACCCCAAAGAGATAGGTCAAGCAGACAAAAAATTAACAAAGACACAACAGAACTGAACCAAAACTTGGAACAAGTAGACTTAGTGGGCATATACAGAGTGTTCCACCCAGCCACTTCTGAATACACATGCTTTCAGCTGCTCATGGGACATTTGACAAAATAGACCACATACTGGTCCACAGGTTATGCTTACTTATATGCAAGAAAAAAGAAATTATGCCATGCTTATTATCTAGCAACAGTGCAATGAAACTGGAAAGAAATGACAAGAGAAATTACAAAAAACACATAAGCACATAAAAATTAAACAGCATCCTCCACAGAAGCCAATGGGTTACAGATGACATTAAACAAAAATTAAACAATATTTATAATTTAATGACAATTCAAACAGAATTTATCAGAATTTATGAGATGCCTGAAAGCAGTTCTTAAAGGGAAATTTATAGCTCTGAACTCATACATTAAGGAAACAGAGCAGGAAAAAATAAATACCCTAATGCTGCAGCTGAGCCATCTAGAAAAGCAAGAGCAAACCAAACCCAAAGCCCAAAGATGGGAGGAAATTATAAAGATGAGAGCAGAAATTAATTCAACTCAGATGAAGAAAACAATACAAAGTATTAGCAAATGAAAAAGCTGGTTCTTTGAACATTGATGCAAAATCCTCAAACCCTCAATAAATACTTCGGAAACAGAATACAGCATATCATTAATAAGGTTATACACCAGGACCAGGTAGGATTCATCCCAGTGATGCAAGGATGGTTTAATCTACACAAATCTATAAATGTAATACACTACATCAATAGAGGCAAATCCAAAAACCACATGATCATCTCAGTTGATGCAGAAAAGGCTTTTGACAAAGTCCAACACACATGTTCAAAGTCATCCTGGAAATTGGAGTAGAGGCCCTCTACCTTAATCTGATAAAAGCCATCTAGACAATCCAGTGGCTAACATGACTCTAAATGGGGAAAAAAACTGAATTCTTTTACTCTCAGACCTGGTACAAGACAAGGATGTCCTCTATCACCACTCCTATTCAATATAGTTCTGGAATCATTGGCGAGAACCATTAATAAAGAAAGAGAAAAGGAATAAGAATAGGAAAAGAAGATGTTATACTATCATTCTTTGAGGAAGACATGATACTCTACTTTGAAGATCCAAAACACTCCCCAAGATGCTCCTTGATTTAATACACAAATTCAATAGCACAGGATGGTACAAAGTAAATACAGAAAAGTCAACAGCATTCGTGTACACAGATAACAAACTCACTGAGAGGGAAATTACGGAAACAATACCTTTTACAACAGCACCACAGAAAATGAAATACGTAAGAATTAACCTAACTAAGGAAGTAAACTATGGTACTCTGAAAAAAGAGATCATAGAGGATTTCAGAAAATGGAAAGATATTCCCTGCTTCTGGATACGAAGAACTAACTTTGTGAAGATGACCATACTCTCAAAATTGGTATACATATTTAATGCAGTCCCTACCAAAATACCATCAACATTCCTCACAGATCTAGAGAAATCATTCCAAAAAATTATCTGACACCAGAAAAGACCTAGAACATTCAAAGGCAATCCTGGGCAACAAAGACAAGGCAGGAGGCATTACAATTACTGATCTAAAGCTACACTTCAAAGCTACTGTGATAACATCATCATGGTATTGGCAAAAGAAGTAGATCTGAGGATAAGTGGAATAGATTAGAAGATGCAGAAGCAACTACAAACACATTTAGCCTTATCTTCGACACAAGAGCCAATAAAGCTTATTGGAAATAAGCCTCTTTAAAAAATGGTGCTGGAAAAACTGGCTCTCTACATGACAAAAACTAAAACTTGACTCAGGTCTATCACCATGCAGTAAACTAAAGTCAAAATGGATGAAAGATCTAAATAATAAAGCAGAAGCACTAAATCTCTTGGAAGTGAAAGTAGAAGGAAATATTAACGTCATTAGTGTAGACAAGCAGCTCATGGACAAAAATGCAACTGCATGTGCAGTACGTAAAAGAATTAACAATGGAGGACTCCTCTTACTGAAAGTTTTTTGCGCATCAAAAGAAGTTATCAACCAAGTGAAAAAAGAACCCACAAATTTTGAAAAAATCTTAACTAACAAGTACTCAGACAAAAGTTTTCTATCTAGAATTTATAAAGAACTGAAAAAAATTAGGGCTCCAAAATTTAAAGATTCTCTCAGAGGGAGAAATACTAGAAGCTAATAAATACGTGAAAAAATGCTCCAAATCACTAGCCATTTGGGAAACACAAATTAAAACAACACTGAGATACCATCTTACTTTAGACAGAATGGCTATCATAAAGGAATCAACCAACAACGAAAGTTGGAGAGACTGTGGGGAAAAATGAAATCTTCTCCACTGTTGGTAGAGGTGCAGATTGGTGCAACATTATGGAAATCAGTGTGAAGACTCCTTAAAACACTAGGTCTGGAAATCCCATTCTATTCAGCTATCTCCCCTGCTGTGAATTTTCTGAAAATAACTGGAAACATCTTATCATACTGATATTCGTGCACCTATGTTTATAGGAGCAGAACTGGTGATAGACAAATCTTGGAAACAACTAAAATGTCCAGCATCTGATGAATGGATGAAAAAGATGTGGTGTTTTTACACAAAGTAGTATTATCTAGTTATAAAGAATGACAAAGTCACAGCCTTCATATATAAGTGGATGTATCTTGAAGATATACTCATAAGCAAAATAAATCAGATGTACATATATAAATATCATATAGCTTCCCTAATATAAGAAGTCAAAGGAAGAAATAAAAGTGGAAACGTGTAATACAGTTCAATGGAAAGCAAGAGTTTATGGATTAAACATTGAAGAGAGAGCTAGGAGAAAAATTAGGAAACGTGGGAGGGGGGAAAAACAATGCATTTATGTACAAAAGATGATTAAGACAATGGTCCCAAAAATCTTTAACAGGTTTTTGAAACTAGTAGAAAACTGGCAAAATTTACACCCTCACTATATATATATATATATATATATATATATATATATATATATATATATATATATACTGATATTTGTGAACTATGCAAATACACTGAGGATAACAAGCTGTAATACTAAAACCAGGCATGGAATACTTGTCATTATTGTCCTGTAGTTATGCAGTGCTTCTAATGTTATATCAATTATTGCTATACTCTTTCTCAAGTAATTTTTTTTTTGTAAAGAAAGAAAGAAAGAAAGAAATGTAATGAAAGCGACTATGAGATAAGGAAAAAAAGATAAAAAATTTTACCACTATGATTTCGTAAATGGTTAAGTTTCTCAATCTCTGTGTGACAATACATAAGTATTCTTTTTTCTTTTTTTTACATTTGACAGGGATTTAAAGGTTAGAATATAAAGAATTGATGGAAAACACCTGTTTCATGCTATGTCTAAGGCGTTTGATATTCAGAAAGATAGTGATATTAAGCTATGCCTATGTAATAGGGAATAGCATCATTAAGTTTCTCTTCTGGAGTGTTAACAATTTAAGTTTGCAGCCCAAATAATTAGGGAAAAAGATGGGATACAGAACAGCCAATATTTTGGCTCTTGTTCTTCAAGGTCAGTGAGAACACAGGACATAAAAGAACCCGTACTGTAACAGCTTATAACTCAGTGGAGTCCCAAACTTCCTGTTCAAGGAGATTATGCGGCTGTAGAGGAAAGTGATTGACAATGTACAGTGTGCCTAAGGAAAGTCACCTAGGAAGAAAACATTCTCTCAGTCTTTCACAGAGAGCAAAATGGTCACGCAACGGCTATGATTCATCCAGATGGCTGACACTCAGAAAAGTTCTGCAAATCTCAGTACATGGTTTCAGGGTAAATCCTGAGGCGATTTGACTGGCCTTGTCAGATACAAAAGTTACATTTTTAAAAAATATCACATAGGTCTTGCTTTATCTTGATCTTTTTTTTTTTTTTTTTTTTTTTTTTTTTTTTTTTTTTTTTTTTTTTTTTGTCTTTTTGAGACAGGGTCTCGCTATGCAGTTCAGGCTGGCCTTGAGCTCACTTTCATAGCCCAGGCTGGTCTCGAACTTGCACCGATCCTCCTGCCTCAGCCTCCCGAGTGCTGGGATTACAGGCGTGCGCCACCACGTCCGGCTTTCTTTCTTTCTTTTTTTGGTTTATCTTGATCTTAACCATCCAGCAGAAAAGTCTAACCATGAAGTTCAAAAAGGAAAGCCATATTAATATGTTGAGCTGCAAAAGACTAAAGTCAACAGCTTCTGATAATGCCAGATGACCTGATAATTCACTGTTATGTACTATTAGACAATATATACAGATACTTTCTCTTTGTGCAATGAAAAAAAATCTGTATTAATGATGTTTAGACAAGAAATCATGTCTGCGTTTTGTACTCTGAACAACTATAATGAAGGCAATATTTTGAAAATGTATTAATTATTGTAAAAAAGTAATTTTCCTATTTTTTTGGGCAAATTGATAACTGAAAATCTCAGGCAGTCAGTTCACAGGAGGATCAGCGATGGTTCTAGGGTACAGGTCCCTTTGGTCTTACCTGGGGCACAGGCACAAGCTGAGTGGCAGAGAGTTCTCTGGGGATACCTGCGAATAGATGGAGAAACCTCCAGGATTGCAAAGGGTCAGAGTCCTGGCAGCAGGCAGAAGAGGCAGTCCTTGTTGGGTTTAACTTAACAACCACACTTCTCTTTTCAGTGTAGTGAAATGGATTTCACAGTACTTGGGAATACTTTTTGTGAGAAACAATCTGACAACTAAGGTTAATTTCCAGGATGAAATATTTTGATGTTTTAGGTAGGGGTAATAAATCTACACTGTCATGTGCTTTACCTACCCCATTCTAATGAATGAAAGACCAGTTATCAAGCTAAGGACTTGAAACTAAACAAATTTTTTTTTTTCACTAACCAGCAAGACTATTAATAATAGAGTAGAATTTATTTAGATCCTGTAATTAGCCATGAAATATCTGTGACAAACATTAAATCAGCAAGAAGGGCTCTTCTTAATGCTTTGTGTGTGTCAAATTACAGCTAGTGTGGCATGCCAACTAATTCTGATTATGAACAATGCTGGGAAGGCAAATCTGTAAAATTTGTCTTTTTGTATAGCAAAATGAAGCAGAAACACTTTCTATGTTGAAAATATGTTTTCAGTTATCTATGGTAGCATTTCTTTTCACTAGGATGGTACTTTAATATTACCACTGGAAATTTAAAACAGATCCTTCAGAGCCTATCGAAATTGGGAGACATCTGGAATCTTTTCTGGGACTCTTAAAATTCCTTGATTTCCATTCTCTTATATTCTTCAACGAATGGTAGAAGCCTAGCTTCTGATTTATATTTGTTGAGCCGGTTCTTTCAATTTTCATCCTTCAGATATTCTTTAGCTACTTATGTGGCTCTAAAAATTTAAAAGCCCCAAACTAGGCCAATGGTACTTCTATATCTTTTATTGAATTCTCTATGAGTAGCAAGTCTAGACATTCTTTTATGAAGCTCTGTGCATGACACTGGGCCTGGATGATCCTGTACCAATGATATAACAAAGAGAAAAAAATCTGATAGCTGTGTGTTAAAATAAAAAATATAGGGCCCATATGGCTATAAACCTTTCATCTCAGCACTCTGTGAGGCAAAGGCTAGGTTGTTATAAATGTGTGCTCACCCTGAACAACTTAATGAGTTGGGAAGACTTTGTCTCAATTAAAAAAAAAATTCAAAAGTCTTACCTTAGTAGCAAGATTCAGTCTCCAGAGTTCAGAGATGATGGTGTGGATAGTAAGGATCATGCAACATAAGGTATATGTGTTAGGATATGACTGAGGGTGGAAAGAAAACAAAACTACTATACTGAAGTCTAGAAAAAAAATGATTCTATCTTTGTAAATATCCTATAGTCTCCCTAATGTAAGATCTCAAAAGAAGAAATAAAAATGGAGAAGCATAACACAACTGAATGGAAATCAAGGACTTAAGGGTTAAACAATGAAGTGACTGCAAGCAGAAAAGATAGGAAGCATGGCAGGGGCAAAGCCATGCACTTATATACACAGGATGAATTAGATAATAGTCCTAGGAACCACCAAAATGTTTTTGACACTGAGGAGAACAATGTGCAACAGTAAAAATACACTTGGAATGTCTATCATTCTGTCCTTTTAGGTGTGTGCTGCTTCCAATATAATTTTAGTTACTGCTATACTCTCTTTTAAATAAATGGTTGGTTTACAAGAAAACAAAAAAGAGTATTAATTGAGAGTAAGAGACTAGGAAAATATCATATGATTGACTGGATACAATTTTGTATATGCTTAGATTTCTAAATATGTAAGAATATGTAACTGATTTTATCACATTCTATAGAGATTTGTTGGAATATCAATGATTGATAGAAAATACCAATCCCATGTTAAGTCTAAGATATTTGACACTCAGAAAGACAGTGATGTTATGCTCAAGTACTTATTTTATAGAGTAATAGTATCACTAAGCTTTTCTTCTGGTGGGTTAAGAATATAAGTTTACAGATGAAAAATATAAGGATAGCCAATATTTTGGCCCTAGACCTTCAAGGTTAGTGAGGACTCAGGAGATAAGAGAACCTGTGCTGTAGCAGCCTGTAACTTAGTGGTTTCCCAAATTTTCTATTCAAGGAGATTATGGGGCTACAGAGGAAAGGGACTGAAGATACATAGTGTGCCAAGGGAGACTCACCTAGAGAGAAAACATTCTTTCAGGCTTTCACAGAGAGCAAACTGGTCAAGTAATGGGTGTGACTCATCCAGATGGCTGACACTGACAACAGTTCTACAAAGCACTGTACATGGTTCCAAAGTAAATCCTGAGGGGATTTAACTGACCTTGAGAGATACAAAATCTATATGTTTTGCTATACAGGTCAGGCTTAAACTTGCCCTTAACCACCCAGAAGAATAGTTTAACCACAAGGCATAAAACAGAAAGCTATATTAGAATGATGATCTGTAAAAGACTTAAACCAAAAGCTTCTAACATTGCCAGTTTTACCCATAACGGGCTGCGATTATCAGACGTTGGATTACGTATACACCTACTCTGCCTTAGTTCAATGAGAAGAAATTTGGTTATAGCAATAATGATTTGAAAAATTATAACACCTACACCATGGGTTCTGTATAACTAGTAGGAGGACAATAATATCCATTGTATCAAATATTGAAATGTACCTCTGAGGAGTTTTGAAACTGTCACATTGTTATACATTATTATTTCTTATTAAAAGTAATAAAAAATCCCACAAAATATCTTTATACCATTAAACTTAAAAAATAAAATGATCCTATCCATTCTAAAATTCTTCTAGATATTTATTATAAAAATATTAAGAATACTATGGAAGTACTAAACTCGCTAATTTATTTTTAACACATTGCAAAATAAAATAACTAGCATGTTTCACTGACTAAAATCTAGCTTACCATGGTTTTCATGTATAGTTTATTATGTCATCCTCAGAGACTTTGGTTTTCAGAAAATGCCAGCACCTGATTTGTTTAAAAAAGTCTATAAGTTAATTATAGTGTTTAGATTAAGAAGTGGAACATCCTTCTAAGGAATTGATGACTCACTTCTAATAACTTAGATAGATGTGGTATGCCATTTCTGAGACTAGGTTGCACAGGTGCTGAAACTTTCTTTGTACTCTTTCACTTCACTGGCTTTGAAGGAAAGTAGCTACCATGCCAGGGGGCCTATGGGTTGGTTCATGATGTGGGAAGCTGGGGCTGCTGGCACATCCCTCCAGAAGCTGAGGCTTCATGCTACCAGCAGTGTGACTAGAGGATCTTGCAAAGGTCCATCTCTAACCAGTGTTCAGAAGTCAGCATCCCTGCCTAGTGTCTTGCCTATGTCCTATGGGGCCCAGAGCCATAACCACCCTGCCAAGTGACTCTCAAGCTCCTGAGCAACAGAACTGTAAGACAGGAGTGTTCATGGTTTTATTATGATGATGTTGAGCATAATTTTTACACAGCAACATATAACTAACTGAAATTTACAGACAACTCTGTGGTGGCAAAAATGTTTATTTTTAAAGAAAATTTTAAACTGAAAATATATGGTGGACTGATTGGCAGTAATCTCATAGGTTGAGAACACATCATTGTCGGAGAGCTTGTTTTTCCTAGTCTGGCAGGACCCATGGAGTCCGTTCCTTGCTCTCAGTTCTTAAATGTCAAGAAGGATGTACTTTAGTAGAAACAAGACTTCACTTGCCACACTTAAGAATTTTGTGAAGAAAAGGGAGCAAAATATGAAACATTTTTACTTTTAAGGTATGATATTTTTGGCTTCCAAGAAAAATATTTATTAAGTTACTGCTGGAGGGATTCTTTTATTAATAAATTTTTGAAAGAGAAAAATGAAGTTCATTCACAACAATTTTCAGATCAAACTTTTTAATGATCTGGCTGAACCGATATAAGTTCTTGGACAAATAAAAGAGCAATGATTTAATCAAGGAGATTCTTTTTATAAAACCTAGTAAAAATTATTGTTTTAGGTGAAGTATTATTGCATATAAGTGTATTGTAAATGTGCATATATTTCAATACTATAGGTGTTCATCTATGTGTGTCATCTCAGTTTCACGTCAGGTATAAATCTGAAGATATTAAAAACCCATTTGGAGATATTGTTCAAACCAATCCTATTTCTTTTAATTTTTTTTCTTTGGTAATGAAATGAGGCCAAAAGACGACATCATTGCCATGAGGATGAAGATACTGATGTGGCACATTTCTAACTCAAAAGCTTCTGAATCATACTGTATTTGTCATTGTGCCATCTCAAGAAACAAGCTGGAATAAACTGTAAACCAACACCACCCTGGTGCCCATGTTATGGTTAACTGTACAATTTTAAGTTTTTATTCAAGCACTGACACCTTTATTTAGAGTTTGACCTTTTGAGAAGAATTAAGCTTTTATTATGCTTGGATTTAATTCTCTTATTAAAAAAGTAAGTGGCTAATTTTTCATGAAAGCAGAAAGTGAAGGGAGGAATTAATATGATGAATATTAGAATTTTTCTTCTGTGAAATACATGTCTAGGATAGAAAACCTCACTGATTTTACCAGAGTAATCTTGAAGAGATTTTTTTTTGGTGGGACTGGGGTTCAAATTCACAATCTTGCGCTTGCCAGCCAGGCACCTGTGCCATGGAGCTATCTCCCCAAGCCCCTTGAGATTTTTGACCATGAAGGTTTAGTAACATCTGTTGACACATTTTATTTCTGCTGTTTCTTATTTAGAAGCACTTACATAGGCCAGTGAAAATTTATCTTCATAGTGAAAATGAAGCTTCATTTCACTTGAAAACTTACTCTTGGTCTTTGAGGTTGTTAAGTTAATTCTTATTTTTTGTCTTTAATTATTTTTGATAAGAAACAACAATGTGACAATTTCAAAATACATTAGTAGAACATTCCCAGAAATTGATAAAATGCATATTGTTGTCCTTGTGTAGTTATACAGAGCACAGGGTGTAGACATGATAATTATTCTAATTACTATTGATACAAAAATTTCTTCTCATTGAACTAAGTTGTATTAGTTGAAAGTAGTTGTATACGTAGTCCAATGATCCATAATTGTAATGGGTTATTGGCAAAACTGGATGAACAAATTGTCATGCAAAATTTGTTTTGTATCTAGAACTTGTGATATCTTATAAAAACACATGAAGAGAAAACTTTTAATTAAGGCAAAAGATATATTCACCAAACTCAAGCAAACATATTATTCATTTTATAAATGTCAGAAACATTTTCTTTACAGCTAGTAACAAAAGAATATAATCTTACATTATTTAAATCCAGAAGACAAATCTTTGACAAAGGGGCCAAGCATGAGGAAGAAACATAGCCAAAAAAGAGGATGAAAGATAACCTTCTTAACAAATGATGCTGGATAAACTTGCTCTCCACATGCCAAAAACTAAAACTTCACTCGGATCTATAACCATGCACTAAACTAAAGTCAAAATGGATTAAAGATCTAAACATGAAAACAGAAACACTAAATCTCCTGAAAGACAAAGTAGATGGAAATCTTGAAGATATAGAGGTAGACAAACATTTGATGAACAAAATCAAACTTCATAGGAACTACTTCAAAGAATTAACAATTGGGATCTCTTATTGAGATCTCTCTACACATCAAAAGAAATCACTAGCAGAGTGAAAGGAATAAACAAATTTAGAAAAAAATTTAACCAATAATCACCTGGACAAATGTCTTATATCTAGAATTTATAAAGAACTAAAAAAAAATTAAGGCCTCAAAATTTAAAGACTAAATCCAAAAATGGGTATCCGAGATGAATACACACTTATCAGAGGAAGAAATACAAGAAACAAATAAATATCTGAAAAAAAATGCTCCACTTCCATGGTTATTCAAGAAATGCAAATTAAAACAACACTAAGATGTTGTCTTATTCCAGAAAAGAATGGCTATCATAAATCAACTAATAACAAATTCTGGAGAGGCTGTGGGCAGAAAGGAACTCGTCTTCACCACTGGTGGGAATGTAGAGTGATAAAACCTCTACAGAAATCAATGTGGACACTCCTCAAAATGCTAGGGCAGGAAATCCCACTCAAGCCATATGTCCCCTTCTGGGTAGCTTCTAAAAAGAAACAAAAACATCATACCATAGTGATACATGCACGTCCATGTTTATGGCAGCACAATTTGTGACAGCCAAATCTTAGAAACATCCAAAATGCCCATCACTTGAGGAATGGATGAAAAAGATACAGTATTTTTTACAGAATAGAATATTTGTCAGCTATAGAGAAAGATAAACTTGAATCCTTCAGAGGTAAGTGGATGCAACTTGAGGCTGTATTCACAGGTGACATAAACCAGACTCACATGTGTAGATATATTACATGTGTAGATATTGGGTCCCTAGCTAAAGAACATGAAAGAATAAATAAACTTAAAGGTATTACAAATACAATAAAACAGAAAAAAAGGAACTAAAGGATTAAACAATGAAGAGTACGGAAAGGAAAAAAGATAAGAAAAAATGAGGGGGAAATCATGCAAGTATATATATATATATATATATATATATATATATATATATATATATATATATATATAGATGGCTGAGGCAGTTGTACTAAGAATTTCCATCAGTTTTTTCAAAATAACTGTTAATGTGCAGAATTTTCACCTTGACTAATTCTGTATGTAGGATGTCTGTGAACTAAGCTATTACGGTTTATGTCTAGTTGTTACCCCAACACCTCATGCACTTGTGGGGCGGAAACTTCTACAATTGAGACTTGACTCATGAGTTACTGGGATTGTTTTAGTACTGATAAGATTATGGTATGAGTACTGAGGCAGATAGGCTAAAGCAGAGAGCCTGGTGTAATTTAAAGAGAGACAGAGAGACAGACTAGCGCTGTTGCTCTGCTGCCCTGATTGATTGGCTGCATCTACCACCATAATGTTGCTGTTCCGCCATCATGAACTGGATGCTCTCTGCCCTGTTGTCCTGAGCCTTGCGCCAGCTGAATATGGACTGACACCTTCAGGAACTGTCAACTAAATAAAACTTTCCTTCCTTCATTGTGAGTGTTGGGTATTTGTCCCAGCAACGAGTAAAAAGTAACTAAGACATAAGCAAAGAGACCAAGGACAGCAACGTGCAATACAATAAAGATGCTTGAATAATAATAATGAAAAACGTGACTCTTGGTAGGCTTGGATAAATAAATTGGAAAATTAAATTTCAACAAGAGTGCTTTGCTTTTCTATTGCAAACATTTGTAATGCAAAGGAGATATATCAGACTGCCTGAAACTACAACGACAAAACTACTGTCACGTGAGAACTTTAAAATTCTGCCATTAAGTATATCCTTAATTTTTGAAAACCAGATATGTAATATTCTAAAGCAAACATTAATTCTCTGTTTTTAGAAGTCAATGATGCAGTCCTATTATTTTATTAGGAATGGCATGTCTTTAAAGGATTAAGCAGTGTATTTCCTAGTTCACTATCTTCCTTCTACAAGAAGTGCTAAAAATCTCACACAATTAAATAGTTAAAGCAGAATAAATTAAAATCTACTAGGCATATAAAATTTTGGTTTTAGAATTAAATACATCTATAATAAGTCAGCTGAAATAATTTAACGATATATGCATTTGAGGTAAATGAACAATTGCTTATATTCCTTCATCCCAGGAAGTGGGTAGAGAAAATACCCAATGAATCATTTTGTTGTTGAGCAAGGAGAAATCTTTGCAATTTAACCATGAACAGACCTTTTTCTCCACCTTATAGAGTAACTCACTTGTAAATTGGATAATATCTCCTAACTCATTAGTGAGTTATGGGCATGTAAAATAAATTTTCTGTTTTTCCTTTAAGTCTAAGTTTGCCAGGCAATGAGCCCACTTTAATAAAAAAAAATCATAAAATGTTTCAGTATAATAATTACAAGAAAGGAGATGTTTACAAGTAAAAAGGGACATACACACTGACATTTCACAGTTTAATTTTTACTTAAAAGAATAATGTTATTTCAAATAGCATTTAGTTGTTTATACTCCTTTTCTTCTCCAAGGGAAATCCCTGTTTAGCTCCTCTGGCCAATTTAGTATTGTGTTGTATCTTCTCTCGTTTTCTACAGATATATATATTTTTTGTTTCAAACTTAGATCAAAATCTATAATTGGAAGATTGGGCAGCATATAACCAATTCCTCTATACTTTTGAAAGTAATTCTTTTGGTCACAAAAGCTTGAAGTAATTTCTATGTATAATTTCTGTATTAGGAAAGAACAATTATCAGTTTGATTATAAAAGTGGGCCAGGACTGAGAAATTAGCTCGTGATATAAGCCCCTGTCTGGCAAACAATCTTCAGTAGGTTCAGTCTCCAGTACCACATGCCATGCTGCCCTGGAACTCTAGGACAGGCCCAAAATTGTGCCTAGTGGTGCATGCCTATAATCCCAGGGCTGGATAAGCTGGAACAGGAAGGTTATTGTGAGTACTAGTTGTGTAGTGAAATCCTATAACAAATAAATAAATAAAGATTTTTTTAAAAAATCGTTCTTTTCATATAGAACTAATCAGGGCAAGCTTAAATATCACATGCATTCTTTTAAATGAAACGAGAAATATAAACAAACTAAACATAAACTAAATTAAAGAGTAAAACGAAAGATAAGAATTGGAGCTGTGTTGACTGACCCAAGCATGGGCTCTGGTAGGATCTGTCGGCTGGCGTGCATCCCTGAGCAGCCAGCCACCAGAACCTGGCCCCCGCCTGCCTACACTGAGCAACCCAGGCATGAGCACAGGACCTGTCTGACAGTGTGCCAAATTTAGATAGGCACTAACAGCATAACTTCACGAAAGTGCAGAGATCATACAAAATGACAAACAGAAGGAGCAAGATGCAATCTCAGATCCCAAGTCAACACAGAACAAATGTAGCAGACAGCACTATGATGGAAAATGGGAATCAGGCAGCCAAAATCTCTGAATCAGTAGCATCTGAGGTAGACAGAAAAGCACACAAATGTATAGAGGAACTCAGATCAGAGAAAACATTTGAAGTAAAAAAGGAAATGCATGAATTAATAGAACCTGAACTGGAAAAACAACTGCAGAAATATATAGAGGAAGTAAGACCAGATATGACATCTGAAGTTAAAAAAAGGGCATCTCTAATAGCATCTAAAGTAAGGAAACAACTGCAGAAAGATAGAGAGGAGATCAGAACAGAAGTAATCTCTGAAGTAGAGAAAGAAAGATAACTATAATGAAAAACTTAAATTCTACTAAAGAAGACATTGATAGTAGATTAGAGGAGAATAGAAAAATAATGGATTCCCTGATTGAGCAATATAGGAAAGAACTAGATTGCATGAAACTTTATCGAAGAGATATACAAGAAAACAAAATCTCAATTACAAGCTGGTAAAACTGTGTGAACGAAAGTGAAGGTCGAGTTTCATATCTTGAAGACAGTCACAGCTAGTGAAAAGGTAAGAAAGGATCTCTTAGAAACAACTAGGATGCAGGGAAAAATAATTCAACATCTTTAAGATGATGCAAAAATGAACAACGTGAGATTATTAGGAATCAATGAGAAATAAGGAATCTATACAAAGGATATAAAAAGAATATGGGCAGAAGTAATAGCAGAACACTTCCCAAATATGAGAAAACAATTTGATATTCAGGTAACTGAAGCATATAGAACTCCAAATAACATCAACCAGACTAAAAACACACCCAGACATATAATAGTAAACATCCCAGAAATCCAGCAGAAGACTAACATACTAAAAGCTGCTAGAGAAAAGAAACAGATCACAGTTAAAGGAAAGCCCATCAGAATAATGGTAGATTTCTCTTCACAAATCATGAAGTGTAGAAGAGCATGGAACAGAGTGCTTCAAGTCTTACATGAAAACAAATTCCAGCCCAGACTGCTATACCCTGCAAAACTCTCTTTCAAGTATGAGGGAGAAGTGAAATACTTCTAAAACAAGGAGAAACTAAAGAATTTCATGATGTCAAAGTGAGCCCTACAAAGTATACTAAAAAATATTTTAGAGAGGGACGAAAATGACCCAAACTCCCCAAATGAGAACAGAAAGACTCTACCAAGTAGAGCAACGAATTAAACACAGCTGAAAAAGTGGTAAACAGTAGCAAGCAAAACACGTCAATCATAAGTCAATACATTTCAATTATAACCGTCAATGTAAATGGACTCAGTTCTCCAACTAAAACAAATAGACTGGCAGAATGGATAAGGAAGCAAAATGCAAAAATATTCTGTATACAAGAAGCACAATTAACTCATATAAAACTCATAGGCTAAAAGTGAAATGATGGAAAACAACACTACATGCCTCAGCACCTCAAAAAAGGGAGTGGTAGCAATCCTGTTTGCAGACAGTCTAAACTTAAATCTAAGACTGATCAAATGAAATAAGGAAGGGTACTACATACTGGTTAGGGAAAAATTCAAGTCAATGAGATAATACTCATAAATATATATGCACCCAACACAGGAGCACCAAGTAACATAAAATAAATCATTCTGGACATGAAAAATCTAATATCCAACACCCCCATCTTAACAGGAAAACTTAACACCTCTTTATCCCATTAAGATAGATCAAGCAGACAAAAAATTAGCAAAGAAGTCACAGAACTGAACCAGAACTTGGAACAACTAGACCTGAGGAACATACAAGAGTATTCCACACAACTACTTCCGAATATACATTTTTTTTTTTTTGCTGCACATGGTACATTTTAAAAAATAGACCACATATTAGTGCATAGCTCATGCTTAAGTATATGCACGAAAACAGAAATTAGCCCATGCATATTATCAGACCACAGTGCAATGAAATTGGAAATAAATGACAAGAAAACCACATGAACTCCAGAAATATATGGAAATTACAGAACACCCTTCTCAGCAAGCAGTGTGTTACAGATGAAATTAGACAAGAAATTAAATAATATGTAGCATTAAATGATAATCCAAGCACAAACTACCAGAATTGTTGGGATGCAGTGAAAGTAGCTCTCAGAGGGAAATTTATAGCTCTGAAATCACACATTAAGAAAATGGGAAGAAACACTCCCAAGCATCATGTGAAACGACTAGAAAAAGAAGAGCAAACGAAATCAAAAGCCGCAAAATGGGAGGAAATGATAATGATTAGAGCAGAAATTAATTCATCTCAAATGAAGAAAATAATACAAAGAATTAATGAGTTCAAAAGCTGGTTATTTGAAAGATTAAATACAATTGATAAACCCCTAGTTAACCTAATCAAAAAGAGGAAAGGGTTCATATTCAAGCAATAAGGAATGAAAAGGGTAAAATTACTAGAGATGCAGCAGAGATTCAGAGGATCATAAATAGCTACTTTGAGAATCTTTACTCTTGCAGAATTGAAGACACAGACGAAGTGGAGTGATGCCTAGAAAGTTACAATTACCAAAACTGTATCAAGAAGATATAAAAATCTCTTAATAATCCCATAACAGGCAATGAAATACTAAATGTAATAAAAAGCCTACTGGCAAAGAAAAGTTCATTACCTGAAGGATTCACCACTGAATTCTACAAGAAACTTATGGAATACATAATCCCAAACTCTTCAACGAAACTGAAAAGGAAGCAATCCTCCCAAAATCATTCCTAGAGACAAGTATTACACTGATACCAAAACAAGAGAGAGATAAAAATGAAAAAGAGAACTACAGGTCAATTTCTCTCATGAATATAGATGCAAAAATCAATAAAATCTTCATGACTAGAGTACAACAAATCATCAAGAAGATTACACAACATGACTAGGTGGGATTCATCCCAGGAATGCAAGGTTGGTTCAATATACATAAATCTGTAAATGCAATATGCTATATCAATAGAATCAAAACCAAAAATCACATGATCATCTCAATTGATGCAGAAAAGGCTTTTGAAAAAGTCCAACACTTATTCATTTTCAGAGTACTACAGAAAATTGGAATAGAGGGCCTCTGCCTCAATCTGATAAAGGCCATCTATGGCAATCCAACAGTTAACAAAATTCTAAATGTGGAGAACTGAAGTCTTTTACTCTCAAATCTGGTACAAGGTAAGGATGTCCTCAATCACCACTGCTATTCAATGTATATCTGGAATCATTAGCTACAGCTATTAGACAAGAGAGAGAAATAAAAGGAATAAAAATAGGTAAAGAAGAAGTTATATTATCACTATTTGCAGATTACATGATGATCTACTTGGAAGACCCAGAACACTCCATCTAGAACCTACTAGAATTAATACACAAATTCAGTAGTGTAGTAGGATACAAAGTCAACAACAAAAGTCCATAATATTCCTCTACACAGATAACAAACACGTTGAAAGAGAAGTTAGAGAAACCAAACCTTTTACCATAGCATCAAAGAAAATGAAATGCTTGAGAACTAACCTAAACTAAAGAGGGAAAAGACCTTTTTAATGAAAATTACAGTACTCTGGAAAAAAAGATCCTAGAGGACTTCAGAAAATGGAAAGATATTCCCTACTTCTGAATAGGAAGAACGAACATTGTGAAGATGGTCATACTCTTTAAATTATTATATAGATTCAATGCAATTCATATAAAAATACTTGCAACATACCTGACAGACCTGGAGAAATCATTCCTAAAATTTATTTGGAACCAAAAATGATCTTTCTGTATGTTGTGATTCGGAGCCAAAAGAAATGATGAGAAGACCCAGTGAATGTAGCTTCAGAGGTCTCACTGAGATCTGTCTCTCTCAAAGTGAGCCCAGAGCTCCAGAAGCATCTCCTTTTTATTTAGGTCATACAGTAGAAGATTGACAGGGAGGAGAGGGGATAATCACCAACGTCTCAAGTAAGGATAGAGACATCAATCAGGATTAAGCTGTTACACCTTTTTAAATCCTAGTTTTCTAAAATCCCTAAGTGACAGATTACAATCCACCCTAAGCTTTGTTTATTGTTCTTTGCTTCTTAGTGTCTTATCTCTACAGATCTAGAATTGCAAAGACAACCTTGGGCTACAAAGACAAGGAAGGAAGCATTACAATTCCTGACCTAAAGTTATATTACAAAGCTACAGTGATAAAATTAACATGGTATTGACAAAAATAGACCTGAGGATCAATGGAATAGATTAGAAGATACAGAAGCAAACACAAACACACTTAGTTACCTTATCTTTGACAAAGAAGCTAAACATGCTTACTGGAAGAAAGATAGCTTCTTTAAAAAATGGTGGTAGAAAAACTGGCTCTCCACATGACAAAACTTAAAACTTGACCCAGGTAAATCATGAAACTACAGTCAAAATGGATTAAAAATAAAAATATTAAAAGAGACACATTAAATGTCGTGGAAGAAAAATTGTGAGAAAATCTTGAGGACATCGGAGTAGGCAAAGAATTCATGGACAAAAATCAAAATACACTTTTACCAGTTGAAAGAATCAACAACTGGGACCTCCTCTGGCTAAGAAATTTTTTCACCTCAAAAGAAATTACCAACAGAGTGCAAAGACAACGCACAAATATTGAAAAGATTTTAACTACTAAGTTTTCAGACGAAGGCCTTCTTTCTAAAATTCATAAATAACTAAAAATCCTTAGGAATCCAAAATTCAAAGATCCAGTCCAGAAATGGGTATCTGAGGTGAACACATACTTCTCAGAGAAATAAATTCAACAAGCCTACAAATACATGAAGAAATGCTGCGCTTCACCACCCATTTGTGAAATGCAAATTAAAACAACACTTACACACCATCTCATCCTAGAAAGAATGGTTTTCATAAAGAATCAAAAACAAATGTTGGAGAGACTGTGGGGAAAAGGAACCCTTCTTCACTGCTGATAGGAATGCTTACTGGTGTAACCATTATGGAGAGCAGTTTGGAGACTCCTTAAAAAACTAAACTGGAAATCCCATTCAATCCAGCTATCTCCCTATGGGGAATTTTCCAAAAAGAATTGAAAACATTATACCATAGTGATATCTGTGAACTTATGTTTATAACAGCCCAATTTGTAAAAGCCAAATCTTGGAAACAACCAAAATGCCCATTATCTCAAGAATTGTTGTAAAAGATGTGTTATTTTTATACAAAGGAATATTACTCAGCTATAAAGAATGATAAACTAGAAGACTTCATATATATAATGGATGTATCTTCAACATATACTCATAAGTTAAATAAACCAGACCTACATTTGTAAATATGGTATACTCTCCCTACTGGAAGAACTCAAAAGTAGAAATAAAAATGGAGAGCCACAACACAGCTGAATGGAAATCAAGGACTTCAGGATTCTACAATGAAGTGACTGCAAGCAGAAAAGACAGAAAGCATGACAGGGGCAAAGCCATGCACTTATATACACAGGATGAATTAGATAATAGTCCTAGGAACTTCCAAAACATTTTGACACTGAGAATAGCTATGTGTATCAATAAAAAAGCTTGGAATATCTGTCATTCTGGTCTTTTATTTATTTATTTATTTATTTATTTATTTATTTATTTATTTCTTGTTTCAGAACCTTTGTTTGTTTAGTCACTAATTTTTATGGCCGGCTCAGCCCGCCCCAAGGGCAGGGCTGGCACAGCATGTGGTGCCGGGGATCGAACCGCGGTCCCTGAAGCCGCCCAAGCTTTCCCAAGCAGGTGCTTTAGACCACTGAGCCATCCCGCCGGGCCCCATGGTCTTTTAAATGGATGCTATTTCTAATGTAATTTCAATTACTGCTGTACTCTCTGTCAAGTAAATGGTTGGTTTATTAGAAAACAAAAAAGGGTATTAAATTAGAGTAAGAGACTAGGAATGATGCACTAGGATTGACCAACTACAATTTTGTATATACTTAGACTTATAAATGTTTGAGAATGTGTAACTGCTTTTATCATATTCTATAGAGATTTGTTAGAATATCAATGATTGATAGAAAATGCCAATTCCAAGTTAATTCTAAGATGTTTGATATTCAGAAAGACAGTGATGTTATCCTGAAGTACTTATGTTATAGAGCAGTAATTCTCAACCTTTCTAATGCTGTGACCCTGCAATACAGTTCCTCATATTGCAGTGACCCCAAGCCAAAAAATAATTTTAGAGGCTCCTTCAAAACTGTGATTTTGCTACAGTTATGATTTCTGATGGTTTTAGGCGACACCTGTGTTTGGTCGTTCGACCCCCGCTGAGGTTGCGACCCACAGGTTGAGAACTGCCACATAGTATCACTAGGCTTTCCTTCTGGAGAATATAAGTTTACAGACCAAAAATTAGAGGAAAAAGAAGGGCTACAAGGGTAGCCAATATTTTGCCCCTAACCCCTGAAGTTCAGTGAGAACTCAGGACCTAAATGAACCTGTGCTGTAACACAGTATAACTCAGTGATCTCCCCAATTTTCTATTCAAGGAAATCATGGGGCTACATAGAAAAGTGGTTGAAGATTTATAGTGTGCCAAGGGAGAGTCATCTAGAGAGCAAGTATTCTCTCAGGCTTTCACAGATAGCAAACTCGTCAAGCAATTGCTGTGACTCATCCAAATGGCTGACACCAACAACAGTTCTACAAAGCACTGTACATGGTTCTAAAGACAATCCTGCAGGGATTGGCTGACGCTGGGAGATACAAAAGTTATATGTTTTCCTATATAGGTCCTGTTTAAACTTGCCCTAAACCACGCAGCAGAAAAGCTTAACCACATGGCCTAAAATGGAATGAAAGATTAGAATGCTGAGCTGTAAAAGCCTTAAATCACATTCTTCCACCGTTGCCAGTTTAACCAATAACCCACTGCAGTTATTGAACATTGGATTATGTATACAACTACTTAGTTCAATGAGACAATTTTTTTCATACTAATAATGGCTAGAAAAGTTTTAACATCAACAACCTGTGTTCTGTATATCTAATGGGAGTAAAACAATATGCATTGTATCAAATTTTGGAAATGTACTACCGTGTTTTTAAACTTTCACATTGTTATTTCTTTTTAAGAGTAAGAAAAAAAAGAATAGGTGCTGGATTTTTTTGCAAAAGAGAAGGGGATTAAGAGACATGGGGAGGTTTAAGGGAGGGGGGAGAAAAGGCAAAATCCTAAATGAATTATGTACCTGACCTGCTCCCATGATGAATGTAATCCTTATGCACTACTAATGTATAGCAATAAAAATCAAAGTTAAAAAAAGTCAATAATTGAATACACAATCTGATGTGTTTAACCATTTGTTTTGTTTTTTATTTGAATATTTTTCAAAAACATCTCACCACAATTGATTTTTGAAGAATAAAATGAGATTCTATTTTGCCCTTGAATATAAGATCGTCAATTATTAAACATAATATTTATGTGCCACTTGGAAACACTGTCATTAAGTAAAGCTGAATTTCTTTTTAATTACTTACATGCTTTCTTTACTTTATATCTTTATTTAAAGCTCTTATTAAACACTTTTTTCACTCTTTAAATTCCTGCACAAAAAAAAAAAAAAAAATTCCTGCACAAATATAACACAGACGGTATAAGTGAAATAACTTTGGTAAAATAGTAAAACCTCTTCAAATAGTTGGTCCCATTTTAATAGACTTTTTGATTTTTCCCCTTATAGTGTCATTTCTTAGTTAAGTTAATCGGTGACAGGCCTGTCTCTCAGCCTGTCATTTGCTCTGCACTTGGGTGAACATGGACCATACCATCACTGGGGAGGCACTGGCAGACAGCAGCTACATGCTCTGGATTTTAGTGATGTTAAAGTGTCAAAATTATGAAAACCACATATTTGTATGGCAATGTGTACAGAATGATTGCTGCATGATACGATGGCTTATGTATGTATGTATGTATGTATGTATGTATGTATGTATGTATGTATTTTGGGAGGACTGGATTTGAACTCATGACCTTGCACTTGCCAGGCAGGCATTTCTGCCATGGAGCTATCTCCCTAGCCCCTTTATTTTAAATTTATCTAGAAACCTGCATGCTGTATTCCTCAGAAGCTGTAGTAATCTACTGTCCCACCAACAGTGTAAGGGTTTTGTTTTCTCTGCATGTTTACCACTACTTGTTTCTTTGCCTCTTGACAAGAATTGCTGTAGGTAGAATACAATATGTAATTGTGCTTTTGGTTACCTTTTGGAAACAAACAGAAATCTCACCCCGCACTGAGTCTGTTTTCAATATTTTCTTTTGGCTTTGTAGTTTGTACATCAGAAAGTATGATAACACACATTGAGGCTATTAAAGATATTAAAGATGGAAAAATGGAACTCTAAGGATGAATATTTTAAAAATAGTACATTATATTCTGAAATAAATGAGTAATTAGAAATTTCCTATTAGAAATAAGTTATAAGGTAAGATATAAGGCATTTCCTATTAGAAATAAGTTATAAGGTAAGATATAAGGCATTGTATCTATTAGAAATAAGTTTCCTATTAGAAATAAGTTATAAGGTAAGATATAAGGCATTTCGTAAGAACATGGGCTTTCACCAAGTCATCCCTCTGTACCTGGCCTACTCATCTTGTCCAAGCCACATAATTTATTGTGCGAGACATGAAGACATTGTCAGCATCCCAGTGAATAAGTGGAAAAGTGGAATCAGGAATTCATAGTCGTGTCTTCTTCCTTTTTATTATATTCATATATTTATTAAAGCAAGACTAGAAAATTTCATCTAATAAATATGGAACAGAAATCTCAGAAGAAATGATATCATCACTGGATATTTGCAAACATGATGGACTTAAAGAAGAATATCGTTAATACTTTTAAAGTGGAAGTATGGAGTGTATAGAGAATCTTTAAACTCGCACAGATCTACAAAGGGTTACTGAGAAACAAAAGCTTGTGATGGCTCATACAGACACATGGTCCAAACACTAAGGTAGTGCTATTAGAACATTAATAAATCCAGTGAATAACCTTTTGTGATAAAAAGAAAATATAAAAAATGAAAAAGACAGATTGACACTTTTCCAAATTGTTGTAAACACTCACAAATAGTGAAAAGCAAGAGATGATTAGTGTGTCTCTGAGATTTGCCAATCTTTTTTCACCTGTAAGTTGTTATTTCCTCCTGCGTCTTTCACTGTCTTCCTGCTCTTGTCCTCCCTATCCTGGCACAGCTCCTTCCTCTGTGGAGCTGGGAATCAGACCCAGAGTCTTGTGCATGCTAGGCAAGTGCTCTTGAACCTTCATCAGTGACTTTTAGTACAGAAAATTTCACAATTGAAGACCATCTTTTTTTAAAAAGAAGAAAATGTTGAGATTTTGTGAGGGATCTGCTGTATACTGCAATGCAATACTTTAATGAACATTCAAGGAAAATAATTTAAGAACAGGAAGCAGTTAATAGCAGTAGTGAAAAAGCAATATGAATTGAAAGTTTTGAAAAAACAGTTTTAAGGAACTCTTTCTGGTTAATTTTGGATAAATTATAGATTAAGAAAATAATAAGTAAAGGATTATAACCAATTTGATAAAACAAAAATTCATGAGTGTTTATTAACATAATAGAAAATAATTAGTACCTTTCTTTACAGAAGAATGTTAATAAACACAGAAGAAATGATGCGATTGGAAATAATCTAAAAAAATTGAAATGAGTAAATGTTTAAAAGATTAAAACTATTTTCATAGCCTTGATTTATCCAATAGTTTGTAATGATAAAGAGATATACATTTAACATGGAGAAATGAGACAGAGACATTTTAGTGGCTGGCATGTATTTTCACGTTATTTTCAGTTAGGGACATGATTATTGTTAGTAATGGATGAAGTAAAATGCTGAACATTGTTCCTTGTTTTCTTAGGACATAGGCCTACATTCCATGAAAACTTTATACGTATATATGCTCAGGGCTTTTATAAGCCATGAATGATTCTAGCAACATATTCTTCAGTTAGACATCTTGCCCCTATTCCAGGATTGTTTGCTTGGAGATACACATTTGAGAAATTTTCTTTTTTCTTTTTTGTATTTTAGGGTAGGGTCTTCAGGGTATTCAGAGTCTTACTACTAGATCTGACTCATAGTCACCCACCTGTTTACAGCTTCCCAAGAGCTGGGATTATAGGCGTGTGCCAACACACCCAGTCTCAACTGCGGTCTCAATCACACACCCTCAGGGGAGGAGCCAGCACAGCAGGCCAGGGGATCAAACCTCTGGACCCTGTGCCTGCTTGTAGGTGCTTTAATCTGCTGAGTTCCTTGGCCAGCCCTTTATAACAAACTTGATTGAGCAAATAATTTACCTTACAACTTGCCTGTGAGAATTTTATCAGAAAATATAACTTTAAATTGCTTGCAGGAAACTACTATACAAATATTTTAGAGAAGTTACATGTAAGCAAGAGTTAATGAAGTATATGGGATTTATTTGTTCTTGTAGATTTAGTATATTTGCTAAGAGAGTACTTATGAACAAACTGTCCTGACAGGAAATGAGGGTCGTCCATGAGCACAGAGTTATTATTTTTGTGTGCTTCTATCTGAAATCCAAATTCATGGCCCTGGGAAAGGAACAGCATGATCTGCCTAGAACATGGAAATAATTGCTCAGCTTGAGCTTCAAAACAAAGTTTTGAGCCTACAATGTGACACAGATCCTGAAAGCCTGGCTTGCATAACAGAAAAAAAGCATTTTTCTCAGACTTCTCTTAGTGCTTGTTCATAAGTCAAGTCAAAGCCTAAAATATTAAGCTTAAAGAAAAAAAGCACTTAGAAGATAAAGTGAGAATATTATATAAAAAAGTATATATATATATATATATATATATATATATATATATATATATACATTTTTTTTTGGGGGGTGGCAAAACCAGGCTTTATTTTGGAAAAGACAACTGAATGGGGTTTTGGTGGAGGGCATAGGTGAGAAAGGGTACCCCAGGCAGTAGTGTCCTGCCAAGAGTGGGTTGAGGGCTAAGCTGAGCCTCAGGTGGGTCTCTTGCTCCTAATCCTCGCTTGTACAGCCATCTCCCCTCAGAGAGCTTCGGACTAGGAGAGGCTGCTGAGGCCCATTCACTTGGGGAGGACATCAGAGGTCTCAGGCACCAGCTTCCCATCGTGGGTCTCGATCTTCTTCACAACCACAGCAGACTTGGTGCGGGTGAAGCCAGGGCTTTGGAGGCTCCAAAATCCAGGGCTTACTCACCATTCCTGAATAGCTACTGATGGTGTTCATGAGGATGTTCAAGTTCTGCATCCCAGCCTCCAGCCTGTTCTCCTTGCCCCCTGGCAACTTGAGGTAGATGTCGATCTCGACGTCCAGGGCCAGCTTGACGTTAATTTTGGATAAATTATAAACCATAAATTCCTGGTACGCATTCAGCTGCCGGGCCATGTCCTGCTTGGCCTTCTGCAGGGCAGTCTCCAGGTGAGCCAGCTTGGCATTGGCATCCATTGCTATCTCCCCACGCTGCTCAACCTCAGCAATAGCAGCCTCCAGGGATGTTCTCTGGCCTTTGAGGGCCTCAATCTCTGCCTGCAGGAGGCTGATGCTGTGATTCATCTCAGAGACCTCAGGATTTACGCAGCAGAGGTCATCCCCGTGTTTCCTAGCCAGAGTCTGTAACTCTTCATACTTGATCTGGTACATGCTCTCGGCCTCCGCTCAGCTGTCATTGATGGTCTCTGCATACTGGGCCTGTCCATTTCCAGGAGGCGACTGTTGTACATGGACAGCACCATGGATGTGTCGGAGATCTGAGAGTGCTGCTCATTTATCTCCTCTTCTTCAGCTGCCTGAAGAAGTTGATCTTGACAGTCAGCCCTTCCAGGCACGACTCGAGATCCCCCTTGTTCATGTAAGCTTCATCCACAGCCTTCTCGATGGGGACAAATTCATTCTCCATCTCTTGTACGCCTGTTGATCTCATCTTTATATTTATTCTTGAAGTCCTCCACCAACCCCTGCATGCTGCCAAGCTCTGCCTCCAGCTTCAGTTTCTCCTGCTGGAGGTTGACAGTGTGGATTTCAAACATGTTGTCCATGTTATTTTGGGACCTCTTCTGCCGCCACAGGAGGTTCCATTTGGCTTCCAGTGGTGAGAAAAAAATGCCTAACACCCAAACTTTTTTCTCTGCTGAGAAAAAAATGCCTAACACCCAAACTTAGAGGAAGGGTGGTTTATATTACTTTTTTAGAGATTTTGGTCTGTAGGTAGCTGACTTCAAGGCAGAGGGGCACATAAGAAGAGAAATAATCCATGGCAAGCAGGCAGAGAAAGCATAGCTACTCCAGGAACAAGACTTCTGCTTACTCCAGGAACAAGACTTTGTCGATGAAGGAGGTGAGCTTATTGTTGAGGTTTTTGATCTGCTCCTTCTGCTACTCCAGGAACAAGACTTTGTCGATGAAGGAGGTGAGCTTATTGTTGAGGTTTTTGATCTGCTCCTTCTCCTCAATATACATGCCTGGATGTTGGGGTCCACTTCCAGGTTCAAGGCTTTCAGCAGGCTCTGGTTTATCTGGACAGCCATGATGTTCCCCACACCACCAGCCCCACCATAGCCACCCAGCACCAGCCCACGCAGGAAACTGCTGCTTCTGCCCACTTGGAAGAAGCTGGAGGAGCTGTTGAGGGAAGCAGTCCCATTGGTGTAGGAGAGGCTGCTGAAGGCCCGGGGGCCAGAGGTAGACACCTTGTAGGACTTCTGGGTCAGCCTTACGGACATGGTAGAGACTGGAGTGGAGCAGGCCAAGTGAAGGTGAAGGCTTGAGAAGGAGCCTGGTTGTTGCTTCTGGACAGTCAAGAAAAAGTATTTGTTATTCATAAAAGAAAAAGCTTCTTGTGCCCTGAAAGGAAGAGCCTTGCATTGCCTTAAAACTCCGTGTCTCCCCCAAGTTTCACATGCTCAGCAGCAAAGGATCTTGGAGATGGCTGGATCTAGTGTGTGTGAATATGGATTAAGTTCTGGGTGCGCAAAATGAGACCGCTCGCTCAGGCTGTGGGAGCCACTGATCAACAGGCTCACTGGAGGAAGGTCTGAAAGGCAGGCTCACTGCTGCTGCTGCTATGCTTTCTCTGCCTGCTTGCCATGGATTATTTCTCTTCTTATGTGCCCCTCTGCCTTGAAGTCAGCTACCTACAGACAAAAATCTCTAAAAAAGTAATATAAACCACCCTTCCTCTAAGTTTGGGTCTTAGGCATTTTTTTCTCAGCAGTGAGAAACTAATTAACGCAAGCCTGGACAATAACTTGATGAAATGAGGAAAACTAAGTAATGTAGGAATATCCTAATTTCTATTGCAGAATTGGTATTTCTAGGGATAGAAGGACAAATATGCAGATAGAATTGAAGAAATTTGAGAGTATTGATGTTAATAATCTCTGGGGCTAGCATTTTAGGATAGCTTCATATACCCAAAGGCTTCATCTTCACTATGGTGTCCAGTGTGGCTTAGAGTAGGATAGCTAGAGGTCATGCTTGGAGTAGTCAAAATAATCTAATCACCTAGTTTACACCCAAGAATAAATTGAAGAGTTTCTGAAGAATGTGAATTCTGAAAGAACCAGCTGTAATCTTCAAGCAGGGAAGAAGGCAATGCACAACATAAGAATCTCTCAACCTGATTGCGGGACCACAGTGATGACATAGCTGTAGAAGCCACTGCATGCTCTTCTAATATGGCTTAGTATTGTCTTCATACTTCAGGGGTTTGGATTTTAGCTATTTTACTAAGGGCATGGTTATAACTAACCATTTTAATTTTTAATTTCCCTTTGCCATATCATGCTGCTCTTGTTTTCATTGCTTGCCCTCTCTTTCTTCTTTGATGAATTATGTAGCTGGTCATTTTGTGATTGCTGAGTATTATGTTCTTTCTTTTTTAAAAAAGTTTAAAATTTATTTATTTATTTATTTGGTAAAGGGTCTCATTATGCAGCTCAGACTCACAATAATCCTCCTGTCTCAACCTCCCAGCTCTGGGATTACAGGTGTACGCCACCATGCTCGGTGTCAGTGGCCAGTGGCCAGCATGGAGCACCCAGGATTTCAGAGGTGGCACATGTGGTACAAGGGATTGAACTCAGGCCCTTGCCCTTCCAAAGCTGGTGCTTAGACTGTGGCACTATCTCCCAAATCCCTTAAGTGTTCTTTCTATGCTTTTCAGACAGATACTTTATCAGATATAGATTTTGTAAATATTTCTTCCAAATGCCTTGGTACCCTGAGGACTTATGCCTACTTAAAGAATTGAATTAACCCATTTGCCATTATGTAGAACCTCTTTTTGTTCTTGATATTTCTTTTTTTTTATGTATTTGGTACAGGGTCTCACTATGCAGCTCAGACTCATAGTGATCCTCTTGTTTTTAGCCAACTCAGCACTGGGATTACACATGTGAGCTACCATGCCCAGTCGTGGTGCCTGGTTTAGTGTGCCTATGGATGGGGTCAGTGTGGTATGTAGTACTGGGGATAGAACCCAGGTCCTTGCACTTGCCTAAGCAGGCACTTCATCTGCTGAGCTGTCTTGCCGGCTTATTATTTCCTTTCTTTGCATGTATTTTTTAATAAGGGTCTATGGTCTACAGTGTTTCGCTATGGAGATCAGACTTGTAGTGATCAACTTGTGTTCAGCCTCTCAAAGAGGCTGGGATTGCAGGCACTCGCCACCATGTCCATTCCCAGTTGCTGTCTCGGTGCACCTTGGGGGTGGGGTCGGCACAGCATGTCTGGGATTGAACCCTAGCTGCTGTGTTTGCATAAGCAGGCACTTTAGTCTGCTGAGCTATTTGGCCAGCCCTGATATTTCCTTTTTATGTGATCTGTTTTGTCTGAAATTGCTATAGCTACTCTAGCTTTCTTTTGTTTAGCATTAGCATGATTTACATTTCTCTATTCATTTGCTTGTAATTTGTATTACTTAGCTTTCTATGTTTCTTTTTTCTTCTTCCTCCTCCCCTTCCTCCTCCTCTTCCCTTTCCTTCTCCTCCCTTTCTTGTTGTTGTTGTTCTTCTTTTATTCTTGTTTCAGAACTTTTGTTTGTTTGTTTATTTATTTATTTTTATGGCTGGCTCAGCCTGCCCTCAGGGCAGGGCTGGTGCAGCATGTGGTGCCGGGGATTGAGCCGGGGTCCCTGCAGCCACCTAAGCTTTCCTAAGCTGG
>PVJA010022402.1:0-34344 GCA_004027025.1 Myocastor coypus
GCCCTAGGGTGGAACCAATCATACCCCAGGACGGGCCCTTGATCCCGTTCTAGGGAGAAATCCAATCATATCCTAGGCAGGCCCGGGTGATACTCCAGGGAAGAACCAATTGTACCCCAGAGTGGGGCTCCCATCAACAGGGAACCAGGCTGCTGAGTCATTCAGCCAAGTTGACACATTGTATCAACCACTACACATAGTCAGGGTGGACTCTTCCCCTTGACTTCTCTAAAGTGCGGACAGATTTTCCAAATGGGCATCTGGACAAAGACTGAGAATGCAAATATTGGTAGGAGAGGTACAGCAGAGAGCTACCTGTGGAACCTGCGATGCTTAAATGTTTAGTCCTGCCAATGCACTACCTTCATAAGGCCTTGTTTTTCAAGGAAATAGGGAGAAAATGTGACTAGGACCTAAGCATCAATACAGTGGTTCATCGGGGCATGGATAAATTAGAAAGACAAGATATGTGGCTGCCATTGGACCATCCAGTTTAACAGACCTGAGTGTTATGTTTCTAAGAAGGAACAAGAGAATGGAGCAGAGGAGAAAGAAAAATAAACAGTCTGAAGAAAAGAACAGAAATAAACAAGCTTCTCCTTCCTCTGCCTTTGACCAAAGTAATGCAAAGTGCGTTAAGCTACAGTCTTCTCTGCGCACACAAAGCACAATTGCTTCATCAAATTATTTCGATTCTGGAAGGAAACAGCTTATTTCTCCATGATGCTTTCTTCAAAGAGCCCCAGACCAGACAATAGAGCCAATGATTGGCATCAGGCATTATTCATTAGCTCTGTTGTTAATAGCCTGGAAATAGCTGCTTTTGACAATATTTAACACCAGCAAGAAGGACAGCTGAGGAGGGAACAGGACAGAGAACCTGAAGTAACAAGGCTGAGGCACAGTCTGGAGCTTACTTATGTCGCATGGGAGCTGGGCCTGCAAAAGCGTCCTTCAAGTCTAACACTGACAGCAATCATCTGTACCTGCACCCTTGAAGAACTTGGGAGAGAGAAGCAAAGCATAAGTAGAAAGTGAGGATGGGTGCACTGGTGCTTTCTGGGGTGCTATGTTTGGATATTAAATTTCCCTCAATGGCCTACATGATATATATAGGCTTGGCCACTGTCCTGCGGTGTTCTTGCCAAGTGGGATCTAGAAGGAAGTGAAGTTTTAGAGGACATATGCTTAAAGTGGATATTGGGTCACCCCTGGTGCTTTATTTTTCTGTACTTCCTGCCACCATGTGGCAAATCATTTCCTTCGGCGTGCATCTCAGACATAAGGGGCTGCTGTGGACCAGGCTCGTATCAACTGGGCCACATGGCCAAGGACTAAAACCTCTGAGTGAGTCAAAATCATCTTTTCCTCTTTTTGAATTTTTTTTTTTTTTTTTTTTTTTTTTTGTCAGACAATTTGTGCCAACAACTGAAGTCTCTCACTCAGAGGAGCAGGTATAATGATAGAGCATGGTACTGGGTAGAGAGGGCACACTGCCTTCACCCCAGGTGGCCTTTCTGTGTGGCCCTTCCCATTTCTCTGCTCCTGCTTTTGCCTTTGAGTTCCCAAAGAGTTGATAGGCTTTTCCCTTTGAACTTGATTTATCTTTCAGGAATCACATCCATGCATGGAAGAAAGAAATGAGTTTGTTTCAGAGATACTACTGGTCAGTATGGTCAAGAGATTCAATAAAACTTTCTCAACATGGTCATGGGAGCTGATAGGCAAAAGCTGGTGCAATCCTTGATAAAAATACCCAGCAGGTGCTCAGTTATTAGGAAATGTTGCTATCTCTGAAATGTTCTCACCTGTAAGTCAGAAATTAGGCCTTTGTCAGAGGCATACGGTGAAGGTCAAAGGAGTTATGCTTCAGAGTGCAACGTAGGGTTGTTTGGGTAGAGTAAGTTAATTGGGTAGAGTAAGTTAATGACTGAGTAGATGTCAGGTACTTATTCAGGCTGTCAGTACATATTTCCCCAAGACTGGAAAAGGCTGTAGCTGGAAACATGGATTTGACAAGAGGCATACAGAGACCAGGTTAGAGGATAGCAAAGAAGGTAGCATGTCCCAGTTTATAGAATGTTTGAGTGGAATCCTTCACACTCTTCTGAGCGTGCCTCCTGCCTACAAGTGACAAGGCCCTCTGTCTCAGTACTCTTCTTTCATGGCTGGAACAAAGTATCCAGTACTCCAAATTAAAATTTAAAAAAGGTTTATTTAGCTCACAGTGAGTGGGGATTTCAGGCCATACGCAGCTGGCTCCAAGTCAGAGCAACACATGGCACAGAGCAGGTGTTCATGGTGGTGGCCAAAAGCAGAAAGCAAAGGGAGGGGCAGCATCTCAGCTAGCAATCCTCTCTTCCCTCCTCACATTGTAATGCAGATTACCTACACAAGGTCCTGCACCACTCACACCCACAATAATTAATCACAAACTTCAGAAGCCACCCTATGACTGCATGAGATTTTGGGGGAAAGCTAAATACAAACCATCACACCGTCCAACCCCAACCCTTCCTTGTTATTTTGGAGGAGTCTTTAGACTGTTCCACATTACTCAATAATCATTCTAGTAAATTCAATTTCAGAGTGATGTTGCTTCCTAAGAATTAGATCTATTCTTGGGAAAATGACTACCACCCTAATATCGCCAACCACTTTGGTCCTCCCAAAATCAACTGCCCAAATGACAATTGCTTTTATGTCCTCATCATACCAAATATGTTCCAACCAAAGACCTAGACCAAATATTCTTTAATTTCTTCTGAGTCTCAAATGTTATACCTTGTGTCATAGACTGTCCAATTTCTTACTTTACTACTGAAACTACACAGAAAAATGATGTTTTATACTGTGGAGATATATATATCATATTTATAAATTTATGCAATGTTTATATATAATATTTACATGTATTATATAAATATATAATAATGTAATAATATAAGTGCAATATATTATATTAATATATTAATATATAATACAACTATATATGCATATATATGTATATTACAATTTGTCATTTCAACCTCCTTCCAGGCACAGTTCAAACGCACTGAGAACATTCACAAAAGTGCTCACTCACCACCACCATCTATCTCCAGAGGTTTATGCTCGTCCCCAAATGAAAGTATGATTCTGTTAAACATTATCTTCTATCTTCCTACTCTCCCTTTCCAGCCTGACTATCATGAGTCTTCTATATTCTGTCTGTATGAATGTAACTATTCTAGGGACCTCTCAGAGTAGAATAGCTGCCCTTGCGCACCTGCACTGGTTTTGAAACAACAATTTCTAAATTGAGGGCAACACAGGTAGTGGGAGACAGTTGATATTTTAAAGATGCAGCTCTTGGTTGAATGCCTACCCTGATGCTTCCTTCCCTATAATCTCCTAGGGAAAAATCCTTTCAACCTGTTCCTTGCAGCAACCTCAAATGGTAGAAATACTCAGTCTGGGTTGTGTGACTATCATGAGGATTATTGTGTCCTCAGTGTGCCCAGAGATGTGGACTGAATGCTCAGTAGACAGAGTTCTTCTTCCTGCTAGCAAGCCTAAGGACTTTGAGGTAAACCCAGATATCTTCCTTTCAAAATACTACAGTCTAAACTTACTATTTCTATGTCTATCTGATGCAAACTAAAATGGATTCTCTTCAAAATGAGAATGGATAAGAATATCTTCTTCCTCAAAGTTCATTGTACTAAAAAAATTAAATACGAGTGCTCAGTAAAGTCAATACAAGCTGAGCCACTCTCAATCAGAAAGCTTCCCGCATGGCATCATGTCTGAGATTCATACATTCAAAGCTTGTGTTGGCATTCCCAAGACAAGAAGGAAGAAAATTCATAGCACCAAAGCGAGAAGATTACCTCATAAGAAGCTTTGTATTTCCTGCAATAAAAATATTATTGAATAGAAACATATGTTTCAAAGACTGTTTTATTTTGCTGTTGAAAGTTAAAGGTCATCTGCACGAGTGTCATTATTTCATACAGCTGGTAACAACTCTTGCCCTATAAATCTCCTTGTACACCAATAGCCTATTTATTTTGCTATATCCTGGGTGCAGAGGTGGAAGTGACACCTTGCTCTGCCTTCCAGCCAGTGCGGTGTAACTTCCTCTCACACCAACATGCTACTATTATTCTTGAGCTCTATTCTACTTCTTACATCGCTGAGTTTGATCCCTAGGAGAGCAGGCTGAGTTTAGCAGTCAGCACAAACTAATTTCACATTTACAGAGTTAAGAGTTTTGAAACCCATTCCTCATGAGAGGTGAAAGGACCAATATATGAGTGGCACAGAAATTTACCTACAACAAAGTTTGCATTACATCCAACCAAGTTAAATGTTTAATGTTATGTGCATTTAAATTTTTAAATTAATTTCCTCATAAAATCGTGGAAGAGATGCACATGTAAGTCAGTCCGTGGAGGAGGAGCTGAGATTTCAGCAGGGAGGTAGGCTGAATAATTAATCACCTCCATAGAGTCAGGTCTCAACCTCTGGAACCTGTCAGTGTTACCTCAATTGGCAACACAGCTTTTGCAGTTGTGCTTAAGATATTGAGATAGAGAGCGTGACCTGGCCTAGCTGGGGTGGATTTAAATACAATTATAAGTGTCTGTACTAGAAGGAGGCTGAGGGAGATCTTACACTAGACAGAAGAAAGTGACATGAGACAGAACACGGAGAGATCTGACAATGCAGCCCCAAGCCAAGAATTGATGGAAGACACCAGAAGGTGGAAGAGCCAGGACAAGCATTATCTCCTGCATCATCTTCTTGGAGTGCAGCCGATGAATTTCTTGATTTTGACCCAGTGGATTCAATACAGATTTTGGACTTCATCCTTTAGAACTATGGTACAATATGTTTCTGTCTCTCAACCCACACATTTATGGTAATATGCTCAAAGCAACAAAAGACTAATGCAAGTGATATTAAAAAATGGTATAATCTGTTGTCTTGTGCATTTTCTCCCTCCCTCCCTTCCTTCCTTCCTTGCCTTTTTTCTTTCTAACCTTCTTTATTTCTTTCTGTCTTTCATGCTTCTTTCTCTATCTCTCTCTGTCTCTCTGTCTCTCTGTCTCTCTCTCTCTCTCTCTCTCTCTCTCTCTCTCTCTCCTTTCTACTTACACAGACTCTTGTAGCTCAGGCTGGCCTTAAACCCCTAATCCTCCTGCCTAAGGCTCTTAGGCTGTGGTATAATAGACATATTCTTCTCACATTTCATGTCCTTCTGTGGATCTTAAATCATATAATATATGATAGAAAAATGTACAAGTTTTGAAAATAACATGTGATAGGAAAGCCAAGAGTATTTGGATGCCATGTTAGTAGGAGCCCATAACCTTAGCACTAGAGATCAGGAAGGGTCCTGTAGAGAGTACAGAATGTGAGAATTGAAGAAGAAACATGAGAGGTGAAAGACCATTATGGAAAAAGTGCTCCCAGCCATGCAAGAACATGGAGAAAACTCCAGAGCTTTTCCTGGAATATATCCCTGTATCTAGAACAAATTGAGAGGTACATGGTGAGGAAGAGAAGTGGGCAAAGATGATGTGATGTGACTACTTGAAACCATGCTAAGGAATTTTATAAAAATTATCTTAAAAATAGCAAGGAGCCACTGGAAGTTTTCAATTTAGAGCATGTTCAGTTTTTATTGGATATTATTTGTTTCACTGTGAAAAATGAATAGGCTGAGTGAGTCAAGACCAATTGGAGAGGCACTGGCTAGAAAAACAAGGCAAATAAGAACTGTGACTTGTGCCTGTATCAAGAACAATGACAGTGAGTCCAGAGAGGGGTGAAGCCTTGCAGGAGATGTCTAGTTGGTGGCAAGAATAGGATTCAGTGATTGATTTGACACGTGGGGGGGGGGTGCGAAGGCACAAAGGCAGGGTGGCTCAGTTTGCTAAGTGCACAATGCAGAAATAAGAAATACAGAGTGTCCATCTGGCCTAGAGAAGCAGAAGTAGGATTCTCTGTTTAGGAATAAGGAAAAGAATGAGGATCTAGGAAAAAGGCCCAAAACAGGAACAAGAAGAGCACACAGTGAATGTCAGTCCACCAAGTACTACTAAGATGACAGACTCTATTTGTCAAAGAAGCTCTCTGTTATTTTAAGACCTTCTCATTCTGGGACAATATTTTTCTTCCAAAATGCTTCTTAAATAAAATGATAAGGCTGGGGAGATAGCTCAATGGTCTGAGCACCTGCCTGGCAAGAGCAAGGACCAAAATCCCAAGCACCCTGAGCTGGCCACAAGAGCAGGCATGGTGATACATGCCTATAATCTCAGTGCTGAGGCGATTGAGACAGGAAGATCACTAGGAGTCTGAACTACACAATGAGAACCTGTATCCAATGGGGGGAGGGAATATGTTACATAGTGTCTCTTAAATGAATCCCATTTTAATTTAGTAATAAGATAATAAATATTTCACAAAGTAAGAAAAGGAACAGAAAATAATAGCCACATCCATTGTTCATAAAATTAAAAATAGTCATGTCGGGTGTTGCAATCCATGTGTAAGAATACCCACATTAACCAAAGTGACTTCTGATTGGCTGTTTATTGGGTGCTCAGAGTTTTCTTTGATCTTTAGGGTGTAACTGGGGAGAAGACTCTCCACTCAAGAAGTTTATCATTGAAATACAGTTCTTGAGAATGGAGAGAAGGGAGTAGATTGGTCTGCATAAGATGCAACAGAAGATGAAAACAGTCATGCCTCCTACAAGGATGGGAGAGGGGCTAAATATGTTTGGGGAGGCTGCTCAGACATGGAAACTTGTGATTTGAAATTCAGCAAATAGACTGGGGAGATAGTTCCATGGCACAAGTGCCTGCCTGGCAAGTGCAAGGTGGTGAGTTTGAACCCCAGTCCCACAAGAAAGAAAGAAAGAAAGAAAGAAAGAAAGAAAGAAAGAAAGAAAGAAAGAAAGAAAGAAAGAAAGAAAGAAAGAAAGAAAGAAAGAAAGAAGGAAGGAAGGAAGGAAGGAAGGAAAGAAAGAAAAAAAGAAAGAAAGAAAGAAAGAAAGAAAGAAATTTGGCAAATAAAGAAAAATTCTCCAGCTAAGAGAAGGGTATACAAAACTTGCCATAATAAAATAATGGCTCAAGGGGCCCAGCGGGATGGCTCAGTGGTCTAAAGCGCCTTCTTAGGAAAGCTTGGGTGGCTGCAGGGACCGCGGTTCTATCCCCAGCACCACATGCTGTGCCAGCTCTGCCCTCAGGACAGGCTGAGCCAGCCATGAAAGTAAATAAGTAAATAAACAAACAAAAGTTCTGAAACAAGAAAAATAAAATAAAATAAAATAAAAATTATTTAAAATAAATAAATAATAAAATACTGACTCAAGAGATTTTATGTTTTTTAAAGGGTACTTGATAACTTCAGAAAAATGAATGATGTCACCAAAATCCAAGGTAAGGATAGATTCTGGGGGGAAAAAAAGCTTAAGTGCCATGCAAAGTGATTTGGATTCTAGTTATTTCTTTCCAAACAGAAGTGATTTTTTTTTTCTTTGATCCAGGCAAATGCTTGAGTAGTTACAGATAGCACAATCATCAGTGTATTGTAGATCCCTTGATTCATGCACCTTACATCACGCTTTCTTCCCCCAATAAGTAGTTCAGTAACATTCTTCCATGCAACAGAATGATGGAAGACCCGAGGTGGTGAATGCCAGAGGATGAATGTGACTTCACAACCCCGAACCTCCTAAGGCCTTCAGATAACTTCAGGCCCCACTCGTCTAGACCTACAAAGTCAACCTATGGGAGCTCTATAATGCCTTCTGAAATCCAGGATTTTTCTGACCTAAGACCTTACATTGCACTTAAAAGACAATCAGAAAGTACACTCATAGGATAAAATTACAACAATGAAAAGATTTCATCACATATTCGTATGCACATCTATGATTCTTTCAAAAATTGACTTTCCTTTAACAGTGAAAGCTTTTGCAGCACCCTTGAATCAGGAAAAGGAATCTATCTTTTTCAGTTCCTTAGCTCATTGTCTTATCCACCAGCCACCACTACAACCTCAAGCTTCTATAACATAGTTGCTAGTCCTTGATTGATATAAAACCCTTAACCTTATTTTCATAATGATCGATCAAACCATTGTCATGTTTCAAGAAATAAAATGTTCATTCTGCTTGTCACTGCTTTCTGTCACCAAAAATATTCCATTTGTTCCTGAGTAAAATATTTACTTGGAAGCAACTTCATGGCAACATATAAGCATGATCTTTCTTCAAAATGATAAATTTCAAAGGCCAAGACTTGTATGATAAAATTCCACCATATAATTTAATGATTTAAAAGAATGGTTTGACCACAGTTGAATTTATAGACTCTTTGTGTATTAGCAGGCAGACATGAGCTCAGACTTCACCCATGATAAATAGGTTCAAGGGCATGAACAGTAACTATTCATACAAGGCCATGGTCTCCTCTGATCGTTCTCTGTTTGGGTCAAGATGTACACAGACTATTGCAAATTCTCTCATCACCTATTAAAAATGTAAATGCCCATAGATTAAAAGAAAGAAAGCTTCATGGCCTCTTGCCCTGAGCCCTGAGACCTCTAGTACTATGATGTAATCCTGGACACAAACTGGTTTTTAATATGGTGTAGGTCAGACTCCAAGAAGGTTCTGGAGAGGTTCAAGGCTGCTGGATACCTTTCAGTGGCTGAATTTTGTTCAAGACTGGCAGCATGACCACTAGAGTTCTGAAGCTTTGCGGGGAAACCTCCAGCCAACTATAAATAACAGCATCTGAGAAAATATATTTTTTTTTAGTTTAGGGGTGTTGTCCTTGGTTTTTAGAAAAGATCATTTCCCACTTTTTAATTTATTGATGTCTATTTTCTTTCCTTTCTTGGTAATTCTAGGAACAAAGCGAAAACAAAGAAGCATAATGCTGTATCAACCTAAGCTACTTATTGTAAAAAGTCAATAAATCAGTTGATATGCTATATCTATGCTAGGTCAAATGGTGAAAAAGATTGATTTCCCACTGAATGACCCAACTTGTGACACACGACAACAGAATGCTTGGGGAGCTATTTTAAATTTATGTAACAGTAAATAATTGAAACATTTATTTTAAATCTTTAAAGAAATAAAAAAATACAATAATCAGATCAGCAATGCAGGGAAATATCTGCAAATGGTGCTTAGAAAAGAATTTGCCTCCTTATTTTGATGATTTAATAAAAGAAAATATTACAGAGACTGAGAAGGTGAGGGCAACTTGGACCAAAACAAAGGAAAATGCAAGTAAGGAAAGGCGAAAAAAATATAAAGCAACTGACATTTATTTCCCAGCAAGTATGTGTCAGGGATTATGCCAGGCATCCCAATGTTTGTTTTATTTTTAAAATTTTATTAACTTTAATGAGAAAAAAATAACAATGAGACAGTCCCAAGACAGGTTAGTAGGACAGTTACAATAATTAATCCAGAGCATATTGTTTTTTTCACAGTAGTTATTCTGAATACAAGATGCAGACATGATATCTTTTCTAAACACCACTAGTGCAAATCTTTCTTCTCATTGAACTAAGAGAAAGTAGCTGTATATATAGCTCAATAGCCCATAATAGCAGTGGGTTATCAACAGAGCTGGCAATGTTGGAAGCTTCTGACTTAAGCCTTTTACAGCGCAGCACATTTATCTGGCTTTCCTTTTAACACTTTATAGTTAGACTTTTCTGCTTGATGGTTAAGACCAAGATAAAGCCATACCTATATAACAAAAAAAGTAACTTTTCTATCTGACAAGGTCAGTTAAATCCCCTCTAAATGCATACTGCTTCTAATGTCATATCAATTATTATATGTTCTCTCTCAAGTAAATGTTTTTTTTTAAAAAAAAAAAAAAAAGGTAATAAAAGAGAATGAGACAAGAAAAAAAAAATGCCATAGGATTTACCTAATACAATTTTGTATATGGTTAGATTACTAAATTTCTGTGTAAAAGTATAATTATTTTTTTCACATCCTACAGGGATTTATTAGAATTTAAATGATTGATGGAAAATACTTGTTCCAGACAGGTATGCAGGAGAGACTTCCTGCTCCACATGCCCCTCCAGACCTATATCTACCTCCTCTGGACCCATCCTTCCCAGCAACCAGTTTGCAAGAAAGACTTCCACCTCCATGCCCACCAGACTAACCTTCTGCTCCTCCGGACACAGCCCAGGCCTGGCTTGTATGTGGGGTTCACTCCCATGGGCTACAGCAGAAAGAAGCTAAAAACAGTAGCCAAACCCAAGCTGTGCACATCTGGACAATTCACACTTGGTAGATCCAGACCCAGTAAGCTGAGATACTTTGTAGGATCCAGATCTATGGGAGTGACTCCTCTCTTTTTCTCTTGATCTACACAGGAGGCAACAGGTAACTGAGTGAATTAGCCTGCCTGGGAGACTTCAGGTATATCTAGGGGAGGTAAGCAGATTGAACCCAAGTGAACTAAATTAAACACAAACTCCTAATTTAATATCTTCTTAGATACACAGACATATGGTTTCCTCTTACTGTGTAAAATACAAATTCATTAGTAACAAAAGTTTGTCAATGGCTAACTATCACTACCCATTATTAATGTTCCTAACTATAGTTCTGTAAATACAAAACTATAAATGCCTTAACCATATAATGTCTTTTGGGTAAGAATTACACTAAAGGTATAACTGCACCAAGCTGTACACCAAAGGTCAAAGGACAGTGCTATTCAAAATGACAAAGACGAGGAACAAAATACAATCGAAGGCCCTGAGCCCAGCCAGAAAAAAAGTGCAGAGGATACTAGCATGGAAGAAAATGGGAATCACACAGCAGAAATCTCTGAATTAATAGCATCTGAAGTAAAGAAATAACTGCAGAAAGGTATAGAGGAAACCAGATCAGAAATTATTGCTGAAGAAGAAAAAGAAATCTCTGAATTAACAGTAATTGAAGTAAAGAGACAATTGCAATATGGTAGAGAGGAAATCAGAGCAGAAATAACCTCTGAAGTAAAAAAAAAAAATGATGAAAGAATTAATAACTGTTTCTGGAAAAGACACTGATAAAAAAATTAGAGTAGATTACAAAAACAATGGAATCTTTGAATGACCAATATAGGAAAGAAGTAGATCACATGAAGCAGACTCAAAAAGATATGGGAACTTAAAACATCAATCACAAGCTGGAAAAGCTGTCTGAATGAAAGTGAAGATAGAGTTTCAGATCTTGAAGACACTTTCAGCTAGTGAAAAGGTAAGAAAAGATCTCTTAAAAACAACTAGGATGCAGGAAAAAGAAAAACAATTCAACATCTACAAGAAAATGCAAAGATGAACAACGTGAGATTAATAGGCATCAATGAGAAAGGAGTCAATACAAATGATATAAAAAGAATATAGGCAGAAAAGTAACACAAAACTTCCCAAATATGGGGAAACAATCTGGCATTTAGATAACTGACACATATAGAACTCCAAATAACATCAACCCAATTAAAAACACACCCAGACATAAATCCAGTACAAGAATAAAATACTAAAAGCTGCTAGAAACAAGAAACAGATCACATTTAAAAGAAAACCCATCAGAATCACATTACCTTTGACAGAGTGGCCAAACATGGTTACTAGAAGAAAGATAGATAAATAGTTCCAGAAAAACTGGATCTCTGCATACCGGAAACTAAAACTTGACCCAGATCTATCTGCATACACTAAACTAAAGTCAAAATGGATAAAACATCTAAATATTAAAACAGAGATACTAAATCACCTGGAAGAAAAAGTAGGAGGAAATCTTGAAGACATTGGGGTAGGCAAAAGTTCATGGACAAAAACCAAATTGCATTTGTAGTACTTGAAAGAATTAACAACTGGGATCTCCTCTTACTGAGCTTTTGCACATCAAAAGATATAACCAACAGAGTGAAAAGAAAGCTTGTAAATTTCAAAAAACCTCTGAACTTTTTTTTCAGTACCAGGGATTGATCTCAGGACCTTGTGTTTGCCAGGCAAGCATTTATCCTACTAAGCTATATCCCTGGCCCTTCCCTTTGACATTTTACAGACAGCATCTTTGATCTCTTCCATAAGCCCTTGTTCCCAGGGGTACCTCTGTAAAGCACACCTATCAGGGACCAAAATAAGGAAAGAGACCACAGCAGTGACTTGCTCGGATTCAAGTCACCCCAAGTGAACTATGGACTGAAGATACATTTCCCTGATGAGCCAAAAGAAAACATTTTTCAAGTCTGATAAAAAATATCTTTGAAGAAATACAGCATATGTAGAGATGAAATAAAATAACTTATTTTCAGAAATATTTCCAGAATTTACATTGTCCAAAAATGAACTGAGATTTTCATAAAACATAATTTATTTATGCTGGAACAAATATACAGGATTAAATGTATCTGATTTTGACTTAGCAAAAGCACTGATTTTTTCTAAATTCCATTTCTTTACATTTTCTAAAATGAGTATGTCGAATTTTTAATGCAGAAAGTTATAAAAGCAATGTTCAGTTTCAAAGGCAATAGGGAAAAAAAAGGAAATTCCTTCTGAAAATATTTTCAGGGGAATTTGTGATATATGCACTGTGTGATACTGCTTTTAAGATTATCTGTGACATACAATAAATTACGTTGTTCAATAAATTTTGGTTCAGGGAGGAATTCTCCTCAAGGCTCCTTGGCAGAAGTCTTGCACATTTTCACCTTTCCCTGGGAGTCGGGGGCAGGGCCCTTCCTCATTTGTTCCTATCTGTCAATTTCTCACATTTGACAAAGATGCACAAGACAAGAATTCAGCTGCTTCCAGCCCAAGCTGCCCTAAGCCATGCAGTATGACTCTTTCGTCATAGAAAAATGTCTGAGAAAGTCAAGAAGAATCCAAACTAAGGATCAGAGAGTGAATGACACATAGACTTATAAGTAACTGTTATATCAATTACATAATTTTTTTCCTAATTTTAGAGTCACAGAGAAAATGCAGATAGGCTACAGAGAGTTCCAATATGGCTTATATCCAGTTTGCCCCTATTATTAATATCTTACATGGGGACAGTCTCTGTCACGAGGAATAAACCTATATAAATGCATTACTATGAACTGAAGTCTATACTATATCCAGACTTCCTCAGCCTTCACTTAATGTCCTTTTCCAGGACCCACCCCGAGTCTACAGCTCATCTTAGCCATCATGTCTTCTAGGCTCTGCTAGGCTGGTGCAAGTTTTCAACTAGCTGTCAACTTTATGAATCCTAGGAGGGCTAAGAGGGATGCAGATTACCACTGCTGCTCTAACATTTCACAAACTTATGCATGATGAGATAACCCAGGAAGGTGTCTTCATCCCTAAAATGTATATAGACTACCAATCCCCTTTCCTAATCCAAGCAAATTAGAAAATAAGAAAAGGAATGTGCTTCATAGGTACAGAATAATATGTGGCTTTACTTCCCACAGATGGCTAATAAATTCTGTAGAGGTATAAAGCACATCTGGTTGACACCCAGGGCTTAATCACAAGTAGAATTCAAAGCCAGGATCCACCCCCAGAGGAGAAAACAGAAGTCAGCCAGGGCGCCGGGCGTGGTGGCGCACGCCTGTAATCCTAGCACTCAGGAGGCTGAGGCAGGAGGATTGGCGCGAGTTCGAGACCAGCCTGGGCTACAAAAGTGAGCTCAGAACCAGCCTCAACTGCATAGCGAGACCCTGTCTCAAAAAGACAAAAAAAAAAAAAAAAAGAAAAGAAATCAGCCAAGTGCCTGATGTGGTATAGGCCACATGATACGTCGTGGCATCTGGCATCCAGGACCTAGCATAGTGTCTGGTGCATGTTTTGAATGGGTAAATATAGATGAATGGGCATGGTCCTGGAAGTGACTGTAGATAAGTTTCCATGCAGAAGAGCTGCACACCAAAAGCTGAGACAATTTATGCACAAAGTGAAATCTACCATCAACTCAAGAAGAGCATTAGCCAAATGCTGGACACTGTGATTTTGGTTTGGGTCAAGTTTATAAGTTTAATATGAAAAGATTATCATGAAATATTTCTACTTAGCAATTGTGGAAGACATTTAAACTCTTAGACAGCTTCCTCATTTATGCAATGCTGATTGGAACAGTTACTGTGCAAATTTGCTAAGATAAAATAGTATTTTACTAGTAAGGGGAAAAAAGGTATATATTCCATAGGAATGCAGCTAGTTACGAAATATCTCCTCATCATTAACACTGTCTTCACTGATTTCAACATCACAGATAAGAAAACCTTCACTGTAACTTCTGCTGACATCTATCTCATGCTGAAGAGAAACTACTCCTGATTGGTTACCCCTAACTGCCACTTGCTTCTAGGATAGACTTTTCACCTCTGGAGCCCTGCCAAATGTTAGCCAAGTGTTTAATCATCTTTATGGGTGCATCTCAAAATGCATCTTCCTTCAAATGTTGCTTTGGGGGCCTCTAAAACCAAGTTTCTATCAGTTCCTTATGCAGATCATATTATTTCAGATATTGAATGTTTTGTCTCTTATATCATAAGGAGATCTGCTAGAACAGGATAGAAAATACATTCATTTTAGCATACCCTGACCATGCTGTCTCTGAGTTTCCTAGGGATGCTCTAAAAACCAATAGATGGTCCTCCACTTATGATGATTTGAATTATACTCTTTTTCCTGTATAAAGGTGGCTTGGATCTTGCTATTTTCCAGGAATAGGAACATGAAGCATGAACAGCAGGGAGTCAAGCTCCGAGTCAACTACTGTTCCACAGTGTTCTGTGTTGCTGCTCTGTGGCACTGAGTAGGTAAGGTGTGTTGAGTGTTCTTTAGACTTAATGATACCTTCAGCTTAGAATGAGTTCACAGAGCAGCCCCATCCTACTTCAGGGACCATCTACACCAAAAACTGGATAGCTTGAAGCAACAGAAATATGCTGTCTTTCAGATCTAGAGGCTAGAAGTCTAAATGCATGATGTCCTGTCATGTTGCAGTAAGGTCTTGCCACAATATTGCATTATATATTGCAATATTGCATCTTATCTTACATTTTAATTGCATTTGAAAAGGCTTTATTGTAATTTTTAATTGAATTAAAATGTCCTTACTATACAATTTATGAACTTAAAGTGTACATTTCAGTACATTTTTAGCATATTGGCAGATTTAGTATATTGATGTGTACCACCATAACCAGAGCCAAAACACTCTTCTCACAAGTTATCAACTCGTAACCTCTTCCCCCATTCTAGGCAATCTCTGAGCTATTCTCTGTCTTCACAGATTCAACCCAAACCATTGTTTAACACAAAGAAGGTGCTCTGTGACATCCTCATGAAGAACAGATAAAACTACCAGTGAACTGTACACTCCTGGTAACTGGGTGTAGACATACAGGTGGCACCTTTTTCTTCTATAACCACAATTATGCTTTAAAATCCTGTGGTTTCATGGTACCCGCAGAATTCTGCCTCTTTAAAATATCCATGATTAGCCGGGCGTAGTGGCTCACGCCTGTAATCCCAGCACTCGGGAGGCTGAGGCAGGAGGATTGGTGCGAGTTCGAGACCAGCCTGCGCTACAAAAGTGAGCTCAAGGCCAGCCTCAACTGCATAGCAAGACCCTGTCTCAAAAAGACCAAAAAAATAAATAAATAAATAAAATATCCATGATTAAATAATCTTATGCTAAGTCTCACAGTGATTCTCTTGCAGGGCTCTGTATTTGTATCCAATTATAGAAAACACAGGCTAGGCCCTAAGAGGGATGATTTTAAACCATTTTCTTTTTCTCTCTGAGTTAGCTGCTCCATGGAGCATATTAATTAGATGGGGCTCCACTCACCTATATAACTTTCATAGCTGGAAGGCAAACCAGTTCTCTGCAATTACATCTAGAGTACAGGGCTGAAGCAGCTGCCAAGGCTGGAGAAAGCAGCCAGTGCTATCCCTTCTCAGTCCTCAGCATTTTAAGATATACCATCTTCACACCCTTTCCCACACAACACAGCAAAATGAAAGGAAATACTGTACCACATGTCCCGCAAAAGCCAATGCTATCTGGTACACTCAATACTAATTTACACATTTCGTTTTCTTCATCTCACTTCAAATTCCCAGAGAGGTAACAGTGATTTTCAAGTTTTGGGAACTGGCCTCTCTGTAGATGTTTCTTTTTTTTTTTTTCACCAGATACTGGCTGGCTTGACACACAGAAGCACACAGGCTTGTGACTGTCCTCCAGCCAGCAAGTGAAGAACACAGCCAGCCTGCCTGCTCCTCGCCTGTTGGTTCACCCACACGGCTGGCATGTTATGCTAAATTAGCTTATCTATGTGCAGCCCAGGGAAACAGGAAGAAAAATGAGAAAGTCACCAACATTGGCATTAAAGAAATTATTAAAGCTGCAGGCAACCTCATGCACATATACTTGCACTTATCAGAACAGCAAAATATAGCATTCTAAGAAATGTTTACAATTCTTCTCCTGCTGAGCATGAGAAACGAGGACAGAAGAGGGGAAGTGATGCTAGGGTGTAGAAAAAGAAAACACAGCTCTGATGTACTGTTTCTGCAGAACATGAAATTCTACTGCTTCTTGGCTGTTGACTATGATCCCATCCACTCCAGTAAAAAATGATTGGTTTGGTGGGCTGGGGAGATAGCTCAGTAGAATGAGCACTTGTCTGGCAAGCAAAAAGTCCTGAGTTCAATCTCTGGTACTGCAAAACAAAAAAAAACAACAACAAAAAGATTGGTTTTGGATTAGAATATCAACAGAGTTTAAACCCAAATAATATATATAATTAATTTCCAGTAAAAAGTGCGATATTGAATACCGTCACTTAAGAACTAAACAATAGCTCTGCCCTTTTATTTAATACCAATTTAATGACAAATTCTAGGTTTATGGATTGATGCACATTATCAATTTGCCCCTGTGAAGTAAGCATTTCTTAAAGTCAAAGGGGAAATCTAGAGTTCTTGGGATAGTGTTCAACTGTGAAAAATGATGCAGATAATAGGAGTGCCCAATTTCTAATTTAAGTGGACATCATATGAATGCACAATTTCATGTTTATATGATTGAAATGCTTGGGTTCCGAAGAATTTACCACATATAGTACACATTGGCCTGGCTGGAAGAATAAGGACAAGATGACCACGATAAGCAATTCTGTTTAGAAAGGAGTTGATGGAAGATAGAGAGCAGAGGAAATTCTGTAATAGGTTGTGCTGAATGCATGTGAGGATATGGATGTGCCTGAGACATCCCAGGTCATCCCTCTGGAAAACAGTCCTTTAGTCTTTTGCTGTGTTTTAGCCTTTGGTTTTCCACTTGGTGTATTTCTTCCTTTTCCATTGTCTTTTTGTTTGTTTGCTTGTTTTGGGGGGTTTTGGGAGCAGTGTTTTTTTGTTTTGTTTTGTTTTGTTTTGATTTTTGTCTTTTAGGGAAGGGTCTACAGGATGTTCAGGGTCTCACTACTATATCAGACTCATAGTGATCCTCCTGTTTACAGCCTCCCAAGAGCTGCGATTACAGGCACTCACCACCATGGCCAGTCTCAGTTGTCATCTCAGTGTGCCCCATGGGGGCAGAGCTGGCAAGGCAGGCCGAGGGATCGAACCCCTGGCCCCTGTGCCTACTTGCGGGCTCTTTAATTCACTGAGTTATCTGGACAGTCCTGCAATGTCTTCTACACATCTATGGTAGGCTTTGGAGACTCAGGCTTCTTTTAGGTTATTCGTCTCTCTCAATCAGTTTCTCTTTCAAGGGATTTAAGCACTCCATTGGTGCTCCGAATAGGAAATTATTCATTAGTCCACTGTCATGACAGTATAATTCACTTATAAATGTAAAAGAGTCTTTAACCTATTGACTGTGATAATTCCGTGTGCCAGTACACACACTCATAGTTCTTTTCTGTGCATACTTTTATGCTTATTATGTTTCTTGTTCACCACTGGGTCTTACTCCTTTTTAATGTCAAGTATTGTGAACTTTGCTAGATTTTAATGGGAGTGCAACATAGCTTTAATCTGAGACATTTTGTCTAGATACAAGGTTAAGTGGATGCTACACTTTAATTGGATTTTATTCCTGTTAAGCACCTTAGTCACTGATTTATTTCTTGTTTCCTTGTTAAAAAGATGAACTCTAAATGGCCCACTTTCAATCTTATTTTTATGATGTTATGTTAATATTTTTTCTTATTTCCACCCTATGTTTTTAGTAAGTCTGTTTCATTACTTCCTTGCTTGTAATCTGGCCATTTCTCTTCTGAGCTCATCTCATAGCAACTTGCCAGACCCAACCAACAGTACCCACCACATAATCTTGTGTCTAGTCTTTTCTGCTAGGGTGACAACTTCATTTGTTTTACTTGCCCTCAAGTTATCAAGGACAATAATTATAGATAGCTTTAACCTTCATGCCAGTTACACTCACTATGCCAGTGTCTCAAATTTTAGACTTTTTGCCCCAGCAATGCCTCATTTCTTTTTCTTTTTTATTAAGTTTTTTTTCTTGTTTCAGAACTTCTGTTTGTTTGTTTATTTATTTATTTATTTTTATGGCCGGCTCAGCCTGCCCTGAGGGCAGGGCTGGCACAGCATGTGGTGCCGGGGATCAAATCGTGGTCCCTGCAGCCGCCTAAGCTTTCCTAAGCAAGCGCTTTAGACCACTGAGTCATCCTGCTGGACCCAGCAATGCCTCATTTCTAAGTGGTTACCATTACAGTTCAGAGTTGAGAAATCAGGCCCTGATTTGTGAAGTTTTGGAAATGCATGCATACCACCCATGTTTTCATGTCAGTAGCCAAACTAACATCTCACGGTCACGTCTGAACCCAAAGGGTGGGAAAGTAGTCCTAGCTGGTGTGCGCACAAGGGAAGAGCCAGAAATAATCGGAGTGACCTAGAAATGCCTACAAAACACTTAAGATAATTAACGGTCCTTTGCTATTGCCTAAATTCCAGAATATTCTTCTGAGTGGCTCTGTTTGTGCTGAGTTACGTTCTTCTTCAGTACTACAGCTCTGGTGACTTTTCAGCACCAGTAGGCTAACTAGGAATGTTTCATTCTTATTCTTTGCTATTCTTGGCACTTTGCATTTTTCATGTAACTTTTTAGATTCATTGACCAATTAATGACTGTATGAAAAAACTAGCATGCTGGGATTTTGATGAAATTCACGTTAAGCCTTTAGATCAGGTTAGGGAAAAATAATACCTCAAAAACATTGAGTCTTTAACTTTATGAGTATTTTGTATTCTTCCATTTACTTGATTTTTGTCAATTTATCTTAACTATATTTTACAGCTTCTATATAGTGTGCATGCATTTTGATAGATTTATTTATATTTATTTGCTGAACTCACTTATGTATCTCAAACTTGTATCTAGCAACCTTTAAAAGTCCCCTTAGTAATTCCATTTATAATCAGAACTCATCAATTATCTTTATGTACAAACCCATAAAGTTGAATTTTTCTTATCTAAATTTATAATAATTGTTTGTCTCTCTCTCTCTCTCTCTCTCTCTCTCTCTCTCTCTCTCTCTCTCTCTCTCTATTTGTGTGTGTTACTGGGGATCAAACTCAGGACCTTGCACTCGCCAGGCAGGTGCTAGTGCTGCTAAGTATATCCCCAGCCCTTCTCTTTATTACTGATAGGCTTTTTGTCCATTTATGAATAGAGATACCTATAAGAAATACCTTGTCCCTTCCTTAGTCTTAATCTGTATATAATATTTCAATATTATAAAAGATGATTTTTCTGATAGGTAATCTTTAATAAATTAAGAAAATTCCATTCTACTATCACTTTACCAGTGTTTTTGTTGTAAATTTTATGTTGAATTCTATAAAATCATTTTATGTACATCTACTAAAATAGGTATACAATTTTGCCCTATTTGTGTTAATATTGTAGATTATATTCATTTCAGTGTTAAGGCAACTTTTAAGTCCTAGAATTAACTAATTGGTCTTTATGAAATGCTCTTTTTATATATTTCTGAATTTTTCTTGTTAATACCTCAAAAGATTCTTTTGCACTACTTTGCAACAGAGCTTGAATTTTTTTCTTTTAAAATCCTCTTTAGGATTGAGCGCATGATGCATTAATTGGTTTATTAAGTGAAATAGGAAATCTTTCAACTTTTTCTTGTTCTCTAGAAGTGTTAGTAATATATTGATGGCATTTCTCTAGTAAATGCTTGCTAGAGTATTCCAAGATTCCAGTGAAGCCCTGTGACTCATAATTTTATTTGTGGGAATATTTGAAATGTCTAGATTTCTTCAAAATATACTACACTGTACAGATGTTCACTCTAGAAGTTGAATTAGTCAAAATGTTGAAATATATTAGAACATAGTTTATATTTTCTAATGTAGTTTATCTTCAATTTATAATAAATATAATGTCTACAATACTAATCCCTTTCTTATTTCTAGTGTTGATTATTAGTGCCTTTGCTCCTTGTTTTCCTTTCGCATTCTTTTTATTAAGTAACTTTTTATAATTTTTTTTTATCACCATCCTTTGGCTTTGTTGACCTTTTACATGCTATGCCAGGTTTTCTTTTATTTTATCTTATGATTTATTTCTTTTTTTAAATCTAATTTACAAGCTTTTATCTACATACTTGAAAAAAGATGCTTGGATAAAAAATGATTTCTGGCTTTAAAAAACATATTTACAATATTTATGGTTTGCCCTTTCTTCTCTCTGGAGACTTAACTCTTTCCCATGATTGAGTGGAGCATTCTTTATTTCCATTCCGCATGCACTCACCCCACCTGTAGGCCAGGCTCCACCTGTGCTGGACAGATGCTGCACACACTGGCAGTATTCCCGCACCGGGGTTAGGGGCCTCTTCACTTCTAAGACCCAACTCCCTCTACCATCAAGGGTGTTCTCTCAGCCTACTTCTAGGTAGCTGCAGAATGCTGTCCTCAGAAACTCTCTGTCAATGTTTCCTTTACATGATTTGAAACCAAGAGATTAAGTAAATGCTGTTGGTTTTCTTATTTTTCTTGAATTGATGCTTGTCACCTTATGAAATGTCTTCAGCAATACTTCTTGCTTTGCACTTTACTTAATTCATATTCATTTTAATGATACCAGAATCTTTTGGTTTGCACATGTTATTTGTCATTTTTTTTAATTTAAACTTTTCTTTAACTTTATGTTCAACCATTGTTTCTTGGGCCTATAATGCAGCTCAGTGGCTAAAATGCATACTTAGGAAGGAGAGACAGACAGACAGACAGACAGATCGACAGAGACAGAGACAGAGACAGAGAGAGAGAGAGAGAGAGAGAGGAAGGGAAGAAAGAAAGAGAGAGAGAGAAAGAAAGAAAGAAAGAAAGAAAGAAAGAAAGAAAGAAAGAAAGAAAGAAAGAAAGAAAGAAAGAAAGAAAGAAAGAAAGAAAGAAAGAAAGACACCCTACCTGGAAGGCAGCAAGCCACAGACTGAAACCTCCACAAGCCATAAGCCAAAACAAAACAGACCTTTGTTCCTTTAACTCATGCATGTCAAGTATTTTTGTCTCAACATCATTGATAGTAACTGAGACACACACTTCCAGGAGACCCACCTCTTCCCACCAGGCGTCCTGTCCTAATGGCACTTTCCCATGATTAATCCACTGGTATTAATACTATGCCCACACTCCAACGACTTTGCAAAAGCCTCAACTCTGAGTACATTATCACTCTTTTGGGAGATATTTGAGTTGTAAACCTTCATTCAGTATATAGCAGAGTCCTTTTTGTATCTATCATGATATATTTAAAACAAGTTTAGTCCTCATTCAACAAAATTTACTCAGATTTTGTCAAGTTACTTAAATCTGAAGTTTTATTTCTTTCTCTTTTTAATGTGGTACTGGAGATTAAGTCCACAGCCTTATCCATATATTATGCCCCAAGCTTTCTTTTTCTTTTTAATTTCATGATGACACCTCTACCCTGCTGAATTGTCCAGCTGAGGTCAATCACGTGACCCTTGTGCCTCACCTCCCCAGAGTGCTGTGATTAGAGGATTAAGATTAAACCATCATAGGGCTGGGGAGATAGCTCTGTGGCACAAGTGCCTGCCTGGCAAGTGCAAAGTCGTGAGTTCAAACTCTAGTCCCGAAAATAATTAATTAATTAACTAATTAATGATTAAACCTTCACACTGAGCTATGTAGTTTTGTTTCTTTGGACACTTTTGAAAAACATTTGCCTTTTTGAATATTAACTTTTCCTTATTCTACTTACTAACTCTGTAACTCTTGGTAAAGATACTGTATATCTTTTTATACTATTCTTATGCTTGATACTTCTCTTTTATGTTTAACCATTACATCTCTAACTACATGATAGGTAGTCTCAGTGAAATTATCTTCAAGATTACTAATCGTGTCTACAACTGTACTCAATCAGATGTGTAATTTATCAACTTTTAAAATTATGTTTAAATAATTTTTAGTGTCATCATAGAGGTTCTATTTCATTACTGTAGAATTTCTTTGCTGTATTGTACAGTCCCACATTCTTTTTCAATGTTTTCATTTACTTAAGTATATGTATCATTATTTTACTTTGGGTATCACAACTTGAAGAATCCTGTGCTACTGTTTCTGATAAATTTGTCTTACTATACTTTATTGGTGTTATGGTTTATGTCTAGTTGTCCCCCTAAAGCCTCATGCAATCATGGGGCATGGCTTCTATAGTCTGAGATTTGATTCATGATCCCTGGGATTGTGTTTTAGTACTGACGGGATTATCAGTCTGAGTAGGGCTGGGACTATGGGTGTGGTCTAGGGCCGATATCCTAAGGCAGAGAGCCTGATAGGAATATGAAGACAGAGAGACAGCTGTAGCTGTTGCTCTCTGCTGCCCTGTTTGGTTGGCTACCTCTGCCACCATTTTGTTGCTGTTCCACCGCCATGAACTGGATGCTGTCTGTCCTGCTCCACTCACCCTTGGGCAGCCGCATATGGACTGAAACTTCCAGTAACTGTAAGATAATAAACTTTTCCTGCCTTCATCTTGAGTGTCGGATATTTGTCCCAGCAATGAGTAAAAAGTAACTAAGACAATTGTCTTACGTGTTTTCTGTGAGTTCCTCATTCTCCATCCATTTTTGTGGTATTACCTCAAGACTTGGCTTGGATTTGTTTTACATTGAAAGAGGATTTATGATAGATGTTGGAGAATGCACCTAGTGTTGATCACATTTAAGGTATAAGACTAAGCCAAATTTTTGTGTAAGAGGTGGATTTTGGTTTTGACACGCAGAGAAGATTTGTTATTGATTTGTTTTTCTTTCTCTCCCTATGTCAACAAGGTCAACATGGTCAAATAACTTGGATGTCTCTATCTTATGGATATTATTATTATTGTTATTCCTATCACTAATGTGAAATAGGGGACCCAACTTGATTCTAGCATCTTTCACTGGGCTTCTCATAGAGAATAAGCATGAGACCCATCACAGCCTCCTCTTCCCCCATTTAGCAAAGTTAAGGCACAAGGCTCCCAGTGTGAGTTGAATTTGTCATCTGTGTTTGAAGTCACAGACATAGAAGGGACCAATTTATCCTGATGACATTGGCAATCACTCATGATCTCTGTCTAGGGAGATATACTCTTTAAAATGCATGAAATAGGTCCATTCCTATGATATCATTTCTTCCTTATGATTTTACTATTATACTTCTGTAAAAAGGAAAGTCTACTCTCATGAGCTCCACTTAGGGACCATGAATAGAATTATCAGGTTTAGCAAATGAATGAACGAACAATCCAGAATGGGTAGCTACATGTGAATTTCTAATAAATATAAAATACTCTTTCCATATAAGTATAATGATGGGAATATATTTGCATCAAAAACTTTTATTGTTTATTTGAACATTCTGTGTTATATATGCTGACTCAAACCATAAATGTACATATTTCATGTACAAAAAGCAGAATAAACAACCAGTTCTCTACTTCATTTGCCAATTATGCCAATAAAGAAAAAATAGATTGGAAATGATGTGGAAGTCTCAACACATGTGTCTTTAAGGGTTACTAAAAATATATCATTCATCACACAGACATACATTATTTCATTAAAATCATTACGTTCTGAAAATTGGCTGAAATTCAATTATGCTAAAATAAAGCTTGAAATTAATCATAAAGCTAGAAACAGAAATCTTTAGCAATTAAACCTCAAGAGTCTCTTAAGAATTAAATAAAATCTGTTATAAAAGTCACAATAGTGGGGCTGAGAATATAGCTCAGCCATAAGCACCTGCCTGGCAAGCACAAGGTGCTGAGTTGGATCCCCAGTACCGCAAAAGAAAAAAAAAAAAAAAAAACACTAGTAGTAATAATAATAATTATAATAAAATATCACAGTCACGACTATGTAACACTGAAACTTGAGTAGTATGACCGAAGTTGTATATAAAGATTTAATCCATAATCTAAGAAACAAAAGTTTTCAAATTTCTTTGACTACAAACTCACATTTCACTACCTTGCAAAAGTACTTCTGTAATCTATAGAAAGAATGTGCAGCTATGGAATCACAGAAGATTAGAGTTTTGATTTGCTGAGAGAAAGAACGGTGGACTGACAGCATGATCTGCGCTGCCCTACAGGTTTGCACCCGCTTCCTCCTCACTCGACCCCTGCTGCTGCCCTCCCACTTCTCCAGGGACTGACACTTTCTTGCTATTCCTGAGATTTGACCAGTGCCCACCTACTTGGGGGCTTTCACAGCACCTGTCCCTAGAATCACCTGGATCCTGTCCTCAGCTGTTGTAAGCTTTTGTTGGAACATTAACTTTTCAGGGAGGGTTATTGTTATTGTAATATTTAAAGTTGAATTTCTTCTGACCTCGACTTTTTTGTCTGATTGTCTCTTTCTCGTAATACTTATCCTTCTTGTCATCCTACATAATTTACTCTTAGTGACTATTTTCATTTTTTGTATCTTCCTGAGGAGAGAAAGCCTATGGGAGCCAAGACTTCTGTCTGTCATATTCACCAGTGTATCCGAGGACACATTGTGCCTAGAAAGTCCTTGGCACATTGGGAAATAGGCACTCATTTAAGATGTTTAATAAATACATGGCTAATAAGATTTGGTTGGGATTAAGAAGGGAGGATGAATAAATTAAAGAAACACAAATATAAAAGCAATGCACTTTTTTTTTTTTCATTTTAGAATCTGTATCACTTGATTTAACATGCTCCATGATCAGAGACAAAGCATGGAAGAGAATTTCACCTCTAAAGCTATCAATGGGGAGGTAATCTCTAATAGCTTGTTACCACAGGGAATCTCCACAATCCTGTTTTGAATAAAGGAAACAGATCTGAATAGCACAGGCATCGTCTGCAAATTTCCACACCTAGATATGTTTCCAACAAACATACTAATTTGATACAAAATAAAAACAAGCCACTATTTAAATTGATCCTTATTAAATAATATTTCAATACTGTTCCTATAGCTCATTTTCTGCAAAATACCCCCCACCACCACCCAGGTTCCAGTTTTCTAAAAGCTTTTCTATTTCTCATTCTCTGATAACTCTCAACAGGTTAGAAAACGATGTTCCAGAGACTTTTAAAATTCAGAGAATAAATCAAAATGTCATGGGCATCTGAAGTCACCCTGGTATCCCTTCTCTCTTATCAGGCCCCTCATCCCTAGAAATGGGATAGCTAGAGCCAGCCCCGCAGGGACCGTGTGAGTCCACGGCTCTCTGACTCACCAGCACTCTGCTGCTGAGGCCGTTAGCTCACTAGGAATAGTGTACTAGATGGATGTTTCCCATTGGCCCCTTTATGAGCATTTTTTGGGTGAACACCAAACTCAGTTAACATCATTTACTTCCCTATTCATTCAGCGTTTTGCACAGAAATATACACAGCCATTGTAGATCCATGCCTCTGATTGTGTCATTAAAAAATAAAATAAAGCAGCATCATTTCTACAAGCCAATGGGACCTCCCTGCTAAAGCTCCTCCTCCACACTCACGATGGAGGCCTCCCCATTGTCTTACTCTTGACACTGGGCGCTTGAGCAGCATGGCATTGTGGGAAGGATGACAAAGGACAAGGTGACGCTCTGAGAACATGATACTAAGGCTTGCTCTGAAGGGTGAGCAGTACTTCATGCCTGTGATTATTATTGGAATTTTCTATCATTTATTTCCTTTAAAAATAGAACAGAAACATACTCCAGAAATTGGTGCACTCAGGTTGATTTTACATAATACATCACCAACATAGCAAGAAGGCCCCAAGAAATAGTTGTTGTGTACGAGCTAGAAGACAGTGATAAAGAAGATGAGAGGAACATGGAGGTGTATTAAAAAGGAGTCCCTCCCATGGGATTCTGGAAGAGAGGTAGGGTCACAAAGCAAGAAGAACCCACAGTTCTTTGCTTTGAAGACCAACTTTTCCCAGATTTGTACTTTGCTTCAGTCAGCAAAGTAAGAGTGGAGGAAAGAAAGAAACCATAATGGAGCCAGGCCATGCAGGTGTTTTACACTGGTTATTTCAGTTGCCTGAAGAAGTGCCTGTGAAATAGGACCCCAAGGCCCACCGAGCTTTAGTAATGGCTCCAGGATCACAGAGGTAGTTTGGAAGGGTGCGCACATTTCACTCTCGATCTGTTTGCACCAGATGCAGAGAGCCTTCTTGTTCTCAGGATCATGAGCACAGGATCCCTGGAGAGGATGCTGGTGTCCTGCTGAGTTAACACTCTCCTTGGGACATACACTGCCATAGGAATCAATGTATTAGCTCTGGCTTCCATATGTTGTGTTGTCAAACCTCATTACTTCTGAATGCTATAGAATATTTCTTTTTCCTCCTTACTGAGAAAGCCAAGGTGCTTAGGCCTAGACGTTACTGTAAATATACTCAGTAGTTCGACCCTTAGGTTTGTCATATATTATTATTTCCCTCTTTTCTCATATATTGGCTGCTCCTGTGTTGTGATTCTTTTGTGTTACCCTTGCTATGCTGTTTGGGTGTGTTTTTGCAACATATGTTCCTTTATGACGAGGCTCTGGAAGCACTGTCCAAGGAGGCTTAGACTGAGCTATTCTAACATCACGTGAGTACTCCTAGGAGCAAGTAAAACATCAGACAAACACCATATCACAAGTGCAGTCATGAGACAGGTAATGAATGGAAAAATGTTATCTAATATGAGAACAAACACTGTGCCTGCCAGTAGCATGGGGTTGATAACAAGACTTACATGCATTCTACTGTTAAATATCCCTTTCACCAGACACCTGGATTGGCATGAGAGAGCTGAGGCAGGTACATCGTTCACATCTATCTCATGACCAAGGAGCATTTTCTGTAGTTCCTCAGGATGAACCAACTTCTGCCAACTCCAAAAGCTAAGTGGAAGAGCTCAGAGGTATAATAGCCTGGTTATATCGACCTCAGTATCAGGTAATCCAATTTCTTAGATGTTTACACAACAAAAGTACATTTCTCCCTTATACCACAGGTTTTCTAGATTTTCTAGGAGCTCTGTTCCTCACACTTTACTCTTCAAATTAGGTTACAAAGCATACATCAATAGTAGGGCCACTACCCACCGATATCATATAGGAAGAAGAATTTCTGCCTTGATGTAGAGTCTGTTACCTTCTTACCTATTCCATTGGCCCATCAGGTCATGTGGCCACCACCATCTTCAAAGGACAAAGGGAAAGCAGTCTTTTTGTAAATGTATTTAGTACAGAGTCTACAGGGTCTCACTACATAGATCAGATTAGATTCACAGTGATTCTCCAGTGTTCAGCTTCCCAAGCACTAGGGTTACAGGTATGCATCACCACACTCAGTCTCAATCGCCATCTCAATGGGGATGGGGCTGGCATGACACAATGGGGATCAAACCCTGGCCACTGTGCTCAGCCTAAACAGGCACTTTAGTCCAATGAGCTATCTGGCTGGCCCTGGGAGTACAGTCTTATGAGAAGCTTGAGAGAAAAGTGGAAGAATACACTAGTCTTAGGTCTAGTGCTAGATTTGCCTTCTAGGACTACCACACAACATATTACAACCTGGTGGTTTAAGCAACAGATTCTACTTTCTCACGGTTCTGAAGGATGGAAGGCCAACCCTGAGACATCCGTGGGGCTAGTTTCTTCAAGGTCTCTCCCACAGACTTTCAGATGGCCATCTTCTCCATTTTCACGCAGTCTTTCCTATGTCCGCATGCCAATCTCTATTGATAGGGTCCACCATAAGGCCCTTAGTTTAACTCAACCATCTCTGCAGACTTCATCTTCACATATGGTTGCATATCGATGTGCTTGGGTTTAGGCTGTCAGCAGGGAAATCTGAGAAGGACACATTGCCACACACCCCTGTCCCCTATTTGCCATCATCACTTGCTCCCTGGGCCAGCATCTGCTTTCCCCCTCTCCAGTCTGTTGCACAGTGACCTGGAAGTTTTTTTACATGCGCATCTTGCAAGAATATATGCAGGGACCACAAGCCGTGGGCTGGAACCTGGTGAGCAAGAAACACAGATGCACCACTCTCCTTCTGCATTGAGGAGAAGCTTGGATGGGCATCATCCACACCCTGACTTCTCGTGTATGGAGCAAGTGTGAGAGCAGCGTTGTGCCAGGGAAGTAAGCGAGCACACCAAGCAGTGTGAGCTTCCGTGCCAGATGTTTAGAGGAGTGCCCAGAAGTGCCAGAAGGATAACAACTGACAAGCATGAAGCCGCTTAGTCCTGGGAGAAAGGAGGGTCCTTCTCCAGCTGCACCCTGAAGATGCCCATCAGACCATCTATGGCCTGCCCCACAGCAACCTATCAGAAATACAAATGTACTTCTGTTCTCCTTCCCAAAACATGCAGAGGTTTCATGTTGCTTTTAAACCCAAACTCCTAATCACGAATCTGAAGGCCTCACATAAACTGGCCTCCGTTCACCTCTCCAAATCCCTCTCCTTTTTCTCTCTTCTGCTCATTATGGTCCAAACTCACTAGCATCCTCCAGTTTCACTAAAGATCCTTGCCCTACTTTAATGCCTTTATTCACAGTGGTTCCCAGGTCTAGAATACATTGTCCATTCTTCAGTATTGCTAGTTCCTTTCTTCTGTTTCCAGCTTGGGTTTAAATGACAACTCCTTAAAGAATATCCCATGAATCTTCAGAATAATGGATGAAGTCATACCAGCACTGTCAGTTTGTGAATACCTTCTTTGTTAGACCCATAGCACTTACAATAATTACAACAGTAGCGATATTTACATGCATACGTGCACACATATGCTTGGATGTTACGTGATTTTCTCCCAAATATTTGGCTTTCCGTGGTACTCTAACATGTAACAAATCATCTGCTCATGTGACAATCTGAAAAATATGATGGCAGTTTCTGCTGTTAGAACCCTGTGTTTAAAAAAGAAACCACAAAATTCTATGCAGATATCCTGTGCCTTAATTCCCATGAATTGTCAGAGCTATATTTCTCCAAGACCATTTCCAAAATAGGAAAGAAACAAAAACATAAAAATCTGTGTACAAAATTCTCTACAACTTGGTAATCCACTGAATATTCACTGGAGATGGGTCGAGAAGGCTGCTGTGCTGGTCACTAATGGACTGATATCTACGCAGCTTCTGCTCAGCCCAGCTGACACCAGGGACCCTCACAGCTGGCCTTCATCACATGGTGATGGCTGGAAGGAATCTGCAGCTTTACTGAGGAATTAACAGGAGAGTGAGGAAATAGGACAGAGAATGTGCCTTCTTGGGAATATGGCTTCACCAAATTCTTGGCCACAAGAGCAACACATTAATAGCACCGTCTCACGGCCTGGCAAGAAACTTAAAAGAGAAAATGGTTTATTTGGCTCCTATTTTAGAGCCTGTTTTCCAGGGTTAGTTGGTGCCAAGGTTAAACATCAAGGAAAGGGAGATGGTCGGGCAAACCTGCTCAAGGCATAGCAGCTTGAATACGCAGCCCAGGGAAAACACCAGCAAGGAAGGAGCAAGACCAGATGCAGTCACCAAGATCACCTCTCAGGACCCAGATATTTCTAAAACGGGGCTTTCTACTCCTCTAGGCGGCTGTCTTAACCCAGCGCACCTGACAATCAAGATTATCTATCACACTGGCCATAGAATATTTATCCAGCATTTGGAAGATTTAAGACCTGAGCCAAGTTCTATGTGATATGAAAAGTTTCTCTTTTTAGTGCTTTTCCATTCTTGCCATACCATAAAGTTCCATTCCAAACTTAGAAGCCAAGTTACATACACATTGCCCAAGAGCATGCTTAATGTGGTCCTTACACCCAAGCAATAATCTCTATTATAGACAGAGAAATGCATGGATGGATAGATGGATGGATGGATGAATGGTTGGATGGATGATAGATGGATGATGGATGCATGGATGAAAATCTTCTGGGAAAATGAAATGAAAAGAATCTTCTCACTCAAAAATGAACATTTTGGCTCCATACCAATACTTTGACTACTATATTTTGGATTTGGTGAAGAAAATAATTAAAGAATATCCTTGATCACATGCTCCATAGCGAAGTGTACATATATCCAGTTCCACAAAAGCTGTGCATTTTAATTTGCTGAGAGGGTCATTGCCACAGTTTATGAGTCCCTTGAATGCTCAAGGAATATTCATGTTCCTAGCACTACTTCATTATATCTGGCATGACACGGGCGTGGTGGCTCACGCCTGTAATCCCAGCACTCGGGAGGCTGAGGCAGGAGGATTGGTGTGAGTTCGAGACCAGCCTGGGCTACAAAAGTGAGCTCAGGACCAGCCTCAACTGCATAGTGAGACCCTGTCTCAAAAAGACAAAAAAAAAAAAAAAAAAAAAATCTGGCATGACATGTATAGATTCATAGGAAGCGTGGATATCTTGGGCTGTTAGTTTAGAAACTATCTCAGTCACTTTCTCATTGCTGACAAACAATGTGAGACTTCCATAGTTTAAAAGAGGAGAACTTTAGTTTGGTTTAAATTTTCAAATAGTTTCAATCCATAACCAGCTGGCTCCAAGACAGATGGCATAGTAGAAGGGCATAACAAAGGAGAGCTGTTTAGGGGAAGGCAGAAGGAAGCAGTGAGTAACAGAAAGAGCTGGGGGAGGGGATAACCTCTTCTTCCGGGGAATGCCCACTGGAATGCTACCTCAGCCCACGAGGGTCAGCTGTAAAGTACTCATAATCCAGTCACATTCCAAAAGGTTGGCCTTCAGCTAATGAGGGTTTGGGGGCACATGTAAATATGAACCATAACAAAGGTTTGAAAAAACTAAAAGAGAACCAACCAAAAAGTCTTAAGCAAATGAAGCAGGTAAGGTTCTGGGTAATAAGAGGAACCATCTAAGAGTGCTCTTTGGGAGATAAGTGCAAAGTGTAGGGAAGTAGAAAAGGAAATTTCAATTTGATTTGTGAAAGTCACAATTAAACTGAATCTTAGATGCAATCTAATAGCCTATCCTCACTTTTAAAATGTGGGGACTGAGGTCCTAAGAAATGAAATCTGTCTTATACCTAAGTGTCTTAGTTACTTTTTATTCGTTGCTGGGACAAATACCTGACACTCAAGATGAAGAAAAGGTTTATTGGGTCACAGTTAGTGGAGGTTTCAGTCTATACTCGGCTAGCCCAAGGCTGAGTGGAATAGAGCAGAGAGCATCCTGTTCATGGCTGTGGAAACAGCAGCAATGGTGACAGAGGTAATGGAACAAACAAGGGAGTAGAGAGCAGCAGCGCTAGTCTGTCTCTCTATCTCTCTTTATATTCCTATCAGGCTCTCTGCCTCAGTCTATCTGCCTTAGGCTACACCCATAATCCCAGAGGTACTTAAAACATATAATCTCAGGGATCATGGATCAAGTCTCAAACTCTAGATCAGTACTAAAACACATAATCCTAGTGACTCATGAGTCAAGTCTCAATCTATAGAAGTCCCCACCCAATGACTGCATGAGGCTTTGGGGGGACAACTAGACATAAACCATAACACTAAGTTAAAATCTCTTTCTGGGTCAGACAGAGGCCTCTATTGCTTGCAAGTCCTTGAGAATCCAAGACATAGACCTATTCTTTTCAAAACAAGGCACAGGTATATAGGAACTTATGACTGAAACAGAAAATAGAAAGTACCTAGCTGCCAGCAGAGCTAAAGAAAACTAGGTTTTGAACCAAAAGGAACACAGAGAGGCAGACCAATAGATATTCCAAAAGACCTGGTCAGAGCAGGGGAAATGGGGGAAGGGTTGGTGAGGGAAGACTCTGAAATGAAAGAGAAGCCATCAAATCCAAGGAATGGCATTATGGGAGGGATGCTTCATGATGCCTAATGCAAGTATGGATAGTATGTGTCAGTTGACTACAGGAAAACTCCTCTACACAAGATGTGTCATTAAGCTAACAGGTACTAAGCATCAATGCATGTTACTTTCTAAGCCATCTTTATTTTTATAGACAGTTAAAGTTTTCACCTTATAAGCTTCTATTTATTGTTTATGCCCTTCTTTTAAGACATTGAGTAGGAAATTCTGCTGCTGCAGAGGGCTGAGCCTTTCAGTGTAGGTATGGAGGGCATGGTTTGGTGTCCACTGGGCCAGGTCCTCAAGATCCTCCACACCCCTGCCCTTCATGGCCACCCTAATCTAGTGTCACACATGTACCTGTCACACCAGCTGCCAGTGCACACATCCAGGTTGGCAGGATCACAGCAAAAAGGACAATGAAATCAGGGCATTTGCCTGAATTTCCCAATCTCCTTTTTCTATCTTTTTTTTTCTATTTTATTTCATTTATTTTCTTTAATTTAAAAAAATAGAGGGGCCCGGCGGGATGGCTCAGTGGTCTAAAGCGCCTGCTTGGGAAAGCTTGGGCGGCTTCAGGGACCGCAGTTTGATCCCTGGCGCCACATGCTGTGCCAGCCCTGCCCTCGGGGCGGGCTGAGCCGGCCTTAAAAAAAAATAAAATAAAAATAAAAAAAATAAAAAAATAGAAACAGCAAATACTGAGAATAAAGACAATAACAAAACAATATAAAACAATAAAAATGGTTCAGAATATCAAAACAAGAATAAAAAAATTAACAATGGCTATTGCATTATGAGTTGTTATCATAAAATTTGATACTCAGGTTAGCATGCAAAATGTATCAAACAATGAAACATTGACTCTTCCTTTCAATAAACTTTAAGTTTTCCTGGTTATTATTACTTTTTATTTTTTAATTTACCTTAAAGATAGTATAAAGGGGTGAGGGAGATAGCTCCATGGCACAAGTGCCTTCCTGGCAAGTGCAGGATTATGAGTTCAAAACCCAGTCCTGCCCACCCCCCCAAAAAAGATAGTATAGAAATGATAAGTAGGACATTAGAGATGATATGCATTTTTTTAAAAGACAGGATGAAAGTTATTCAACTATACTTGCATTACACATTGACTTTGACATAGTTACTCATGTTATAGATATTTGCTTATAAAAGTCAAAGTAAACATTTTAAACATTAACTGCTACCTTCAAAAAAACTTGATAGAAACTAGTAGGTCATCTTAGCTATCTTGTGTATACACTAGCATGATTTTCCTCCTTCCTTTTATTCCCACGTTTTCTCCTTTCACTGATCTCAATTGTTTATTCCTAATGTTCAGTTTTTCCTTCTATTCTACTATACCTTTTTTTTTTCAATTTTTTTATTGTTTAAATTTAACAATGGTTATATTACATATTTTCTTCATCGGATCAGTTTAGATTAATACATATAGGTATATAAGCTTGATCAAACAATTGAACATTAACCCTTCTAAATCAACATTATTATTATTTTTTTCTTTTCCCCCTTCTTTTCTTTGAAAGTTGACATATTGTATATTGTCCTCAAAATCATTCTATAAAGTGCAGTGTGTGGGAATGACCCACCTCCCTATTGATGTTGCATAGAAAAAAGAAAGAAAAAAAAAAAAAGGAAAGAATATACTTCTCTTTGGACTAAGAGGAAGCAGATACATACACCGTCAAAGGTTTTGCAATTGCAGTGTGCCATCAGTGAAGCTTGTGATGTTGGAGACTATTGAATCTAAGCCTCCTAAAGCTCATCTCACCAATCTAGCTCTGCGTTCCATGCATTGTAATTGAGGACTTTTTTTTTTTTTTTCCTTGCTGGGTGGTCAAGGGCAAGTCGAAGCAAGACCTGTATAACTAAACATTTTTTTTTTTTTTTTTTTTTTTTTTTTTTTTTTTTTTT
>PVJA010022403.1:0-34280 GCA_004027025.1 Myocastor coypus
AGCTTTCCTAAGCAGGCGCTTTAGACCACTGAGCCATCCTGCTGGGCCCCCATCCTTAGGTTTTTAGAAAACGCAAACTCGTCTGGGCATTTTTCAGGTCTGTAGTGTCATCCCCCAATGTCGCAGTCTTACCTGTACTCGCAGAAAGCGTGGCCTCGCGTAGGACGGCAGGTAATCAACAATGTGCTTGAAGAGCTTCTTTCCATCAAATTCATAGTTCTCTTTCATCTTGATGGAGGCCATTCCAATGCGACCCTCGTGACCTGGAAATAAAGCGAGAAACCAGGGTGCTTGGCTATTCACTGAGGCTTTGTGAACTGAGACATTAACACAGGTTTCTTTGGGACAGTGGCATTTTTTATTTCAAATTGATATTACCAGCATGGTAGTACATGCCTGTAATCCCAGCAGGCTGAGGCTGGAGGGTCGTTGTCAGTTCCAGGCCAGCCTAGACTACATAATGGGGTCCTCTCTCTTAGGAAAATGATCAAATATACATTAGGTTATTCTGCCGTGATTATACTAACAGTTATAATAGTGATAGCTACACACTGGCTGAGCTGTACGTTCCAGGCCTGTGCTAAGGGCATTTTATAGCTTATCTCATTTAACTTTCCCAACAACCTTCTGAAGAAGTCCAAACGCCGTCTTCATTCTGCAGATGAAGAAAGTGATGGAAAGACATTGAGAGACTCATTCAAGGTCAAGCAGCAAACACTAGGAAGTGGACCAAGCCCATCTTTTGTGACACCATCATCCTTCTTAGTGGCTCCCATAGGGACCCCTGAGTGGTAGGACACAGGGCAAGTGTTGTCCAGGGAAGTTCTTCTGGATTCCAGTGAATAGTGCTTGCTTCCTGTTAGGAAAAAACTGAGCCCAGGTTCTTCTTTTAGTTGGCAGCGTCAGTCCATTGCGGCTGCAGGCACAAGCACCACCTCGGAGACTTAATCATTTAATTGAGGTTCCTAACAGCTTCATCTGTTTGCATGGTGGAGAAGCTTCAGGCTGGAGGATGACAGGTGCAGGTTGGAACTGTTGGGTGCCCTCCCCGCTGGCTCTGCCCAAGGTCTCTAGAGAGGCAGCTCTGGAGAGACCACATTCACTAGTGCTTAGTGGAGGAGGAGTGAGAACAATGACCCTTGTTTTCTTGTGAGGATGATGGTAATTAGGCACCAGACTCAGTGGGAGCCCAGTCCATTCTCCTGTACTACACAGCTGCAATCAGAGAGGGGGTGGGAGATGGCCTTGGTCACCTGGGCCCCAGCTTTCAAAATTTCTCCCATGGGAACTGTGTGTTTACCTACTGCTCTAAGGAAGGCAAAGCACAAAAGGAAAGCGTTGTAAAAGGGCTGCTGCCTCCTGTGGTTTGCTTCCTAGAAGGGAGACCCTCTTTGCATTGTAGGCAGCTGGGTTGGATCAAAATTATTATAGGCAGTCAGACCCGGTTAGGCCCTGAAGGAGCCAGTATGGAAGACAAGGTACCTTGCAACTTGGAGACTGACTCTGCTGTGGGCCAGACCTCAAGGCAAAAGATCAATTGAATGCACCCACATTCCTCCCTAGATAAACATCAGGGATGGAGATTCTAAGTAGGTCTCTATCACCCTGAGAAAGCCAGGAGGAGCCACTAGCTGCCACCCCCAAAGCCCCTGTTCTGTATTCATGCCTCTTGCTCTGTGACTTACTTCCCTAATTTGACAGTATGTGTTGTATAATGAATGTATAATGCAACTAGTTATTTATACTACCAGATATATGCACTCAGAATTGGTTGCTTCCCTAATTTGATCCCCAAATAATCCATTTTACCTGAGCAATTGTGTTTGTAGTCTTTTTGGTTGACCACAGTTTGGTCTCACGTTATGTCCACCTAGCAAGTTACCATTTTCTTTGCCTTGTGTCTTGGATTTACTCCATAAAAACCCCTAGAAAAGTCAGAGTCCCCCCCCCAAGGGGCCCCTTCTGTTTCTCAGGCAGACGATTTCTTTTCCCCAATAAATATATTGTGCTCTTAACCTCTCTGTTCCTAAAATTCATTCTTCAATTTGAGAGAACATGAACTCACCGCAGATACCTTTCAGGTTGGGAGTTTCTTTCCCCTAGGTCCTGGGAGGGTTCCCGGGCCCTGGCTCCTAGGTCATAACTGAAGGTAGCAGTGAATGTGACAGAACTCTTTCACAGTGACCAGCACTGGGCTTTCTGCTCTGCTAGTGCCAGTGCTGACCAAGGGGCAGGTGAGCCTGGTGGTCTCAGCCGCTGTCCCACCTCCCAGAGGTTGGTTCAGGATTGGGAGGAAGGTTCCAGTCCACAGCCCCTTCCAGCCAGAGATTCTCCATCCAATATGGCAGCCACTGGGCACAGTGGCTATTAAGACTGGAAATGATATAAACCACAATAAAAACTTGAACCAGCCGGGCGTGGTGGCTCACGCCTGTAATCCCAGCACTTGGGAGGCTGAGGCAGGAGGATCGTTGCGAGTTCGAGACCAGCTTGGGCTACAAAAGTGAGCTCAAGGGAAGCCTGAACTGCATAGCGAGACCCTGTCTCAAAAAGACAAAAAAAAAAAACTTGAACCTTTCAGTGGCATTAGCCACATTTTAAGTGTCAGTGGCCACACGGTGGCTAATGGCAGCCATCCTGGAAAGCGAAAATAAAGAAGACTTTCATGTAAAAATAACTCTTCACAGCTCAGGAAAAGGGGAACTTTGAATGTCTTTTTTTTTTTTTTTTTTTTTTTTGAGAGGGAGTCCAGCGATGTAGTTCAGAGTGGCCTTGAACTGCCATAACCTCCCACATGCTGGGTTTCCCTCCAGGTGTGTGTCACCAGGCCTGACTGGATACCTGTTTGTTCAGGTGTGTGGACACGGCTCAGAACTCTGTGTCTATGGGACTGAGTGTGCTCAAGAGCAGAGGTACCAAGTTGCTGTTACGGCAGAACACCACGCAGATGCAAGCCCCACCCCCCAGGTGGAGTTGTTGAATTCTCCATCTGGGGAAGAACAGTGACAGCAGTAGTCACTCCATGGGCTTAAAATGATGGTGGTGTTAGATGTGGACTCCTGTCGTGTACATACCTGGCACCGGCACTCCGTACACATTCACCTCCTGGACAAACTCAACCATGCCCATGATGTCGGCCACCTCCGTGGTGGCCACATTCTCGCCTTTCCACCTGGAAGAGTTGTAGGCAACTAAGTTAGACAGAAATATTACAGGCAGTCAGGGAGGGCTGGGCCCTTGAAGGAGCCAGCTCAGCAGGCAGATATCTTGTACGTGTCAGGGAGGCAGGCCCCTCCAGCCTCAAGATAAAAGGTGAAACAGGGGCCAGCAAGATAGCTCAGCGGTCTAAAGTACCTGCTTAGGCAACCACAGGGACTATGGTTCAATCCCTGGCATCACATGGTGTGCCAGCCCCCCCCCCCCCAGGGTAGGCTGAGCCAGCCATAACATAAAGAAAGAAAGGAAGGAAGGAAGGAAGGAAGGAAGGAAAAAAGAAAGAAAGAGAGAGAGAGAAAGAAAGAAAGAAAGAAAGAAAGATAGATAGAAAGAAAGAGCAAGCCAGGTGTGGTGGCACATGCCTGTAATCCCAGCACTTTGGAAGCTGAGGCAGGAGGATTGGTGCAAGTTCGAGACCAGCCTGGGCTACAAAAGTGAGCTCAAGGCCAGCCTGAACTGCATAAAGAGACCCTGACTCAAAAAGACAAAAAAAAAAAAAAAAAAAAAGAAAGAAAGAAAGTAAAGATAAAACAAACACAGCCCTGTACCTCCCTGAGGAGAAACATCAGGGACTGGTAGTTTAAATAGATCTCTGTTACCTGGAGAAAACCAGCAGGAGCCACTAACCCAACCTCCTCCAGGAAAAGTCCCCATTCTGTATTTGCACCTCTTGTGTGACTGGATTCTCCACTGATCCTGATTTAATCAACTTTACCTGAGCACTTGTTGGTTGACTGTAGCTTTTCCCACCTCACACCCACCTTTCGAGTTGCCATTTTTCTAACCTTGGACCCCCCTCCTGTTGTAGATTTACTCTATAAAAACCCCTAGAAAATGTAGAATTCTTGTTAACCCATTTGGGACCCCTTTTGTCTGTCTGTCTGTCTCTAAGAAGTTTTTTTTTTTTTTTTCTTCCCCAATACATATGCTCTTAACCTCCATTGTTCCTAGAATTCATTCTTTGATTTTAGAGAACATGAACTTGTATCAGCTGTCTTGCAGGTTGCCAGTTTCTTTCCCCTGAGTCAGCCCTGGAGGTGGAGGAGGTGCTGGCATCTGCTTTTGCTCATTCAGCCACCTCTTTCTATTGTCAGACAACTTCTGTCCCTTCCTCCTTCCCTCTAGTCAAAGCTGACTGCTGGGGCAGGCACTGCGCTGGGTGCGGGGTTGGCAGGCAGACACAGAGCTGCCTGTCCTCAGGGAGCTGGTGCCGGATGGCAGGCTGCTCCAGGAGGCTGGGGGTGCATCTGGGAATTTGCTTCACAGCCTGTTAAGGCCACTTTCCAACTGCCTACAATTTGGTTGCAGGTGGAAGATAGGAGGGGCGGTGAAGGGGAGGAAACGGCTCTGCACCCTTTACCTCCTCTTTGACCATATTAGCTCCATGTTCATTTGCATTGGATTTTATCTTTAGAGAAGCCACCACTGGAAAGTGACAGTGACAGTCCCTGCTGTTCTAAGACTGTGAATAAGGGATGATGGAGAGTAACTGGATGGGCCTCAAACTCCAAACACGGAGACTCGGGTTTCCTGCCCCAGCCTTGTCCTGTGTGGCTCCCATGTTAACCTCCGCTCAATGGACACTCATGCTGTGGAATCCAGTGGGCAGGACAGACACCCCGAGGATTGCAGGAGGATGGGGTTCCAATTTAGGAGCAAGCCAAGTGGTACATGTGCATTTGTTTGGGGCTCCACATTCGGAGAAACCAACCGGAAGGTGTCCCCAACTCTGTCATGGAAGTAGATGAAATTTTCCTGGTCAATCATTAGGAGGTCTCCGCTGTTGAAATAGAGGTCGCCTTTCTTGAAGACGTCTCTCAGCTTCTTCTTCTCTGTCTGGCTCTTGCCCCCAGCATAGCCATTAAATGGTGTCAGTTGTGTGATTTTGCAAACCAGAAGACCGACCTCACCTGAGATAGGAAAGGAAATTACTATTTTGAGTGCTAGAGGTCAGCGGATTTTATTATCATCCTTTTTCTTAAAACTGATGGCCTCCAACCCCACTGGCTGCAGAAAGTGGTTTTTCATGCACATATCCACGTAGACCCCACTGAGGCACATACATCTGTGTCACATACACAGGTACACTAAACATCACTCTGTATGGTCACACTTGCAAGTATTTCCTTGAATGATTTATACACATAGCTAGACAGATGTATTGAATTTAAAGTAAAAAACCAGCCTCAAGCTTAGTCCTGTAATCATAGCCACCTATCTTTCCCCACAAAATACCTTACCAGGAAGAAGTCATTAGGCTAGCTACAAAGTGACCATTGGGTTTTAGTCAGTGAGTTAGCACCTTTAGGAATGTCTGTAACTTTGAGAGTACTTATAATGTACCTTTTTTTCCCCCCTACTCTGGCAATATTATGTTGACTCTTGGAAGTCCCTTGGTTGGGACAACAAAAGGCACAGGTGAACCAAAAAGAAAGCCCACAGTACCTTTGGGAACTCGGACACAAAAGCCGTTCTCGTCTCGGACAGGTTCATCTTTCTCCACGTCGTACTTAATCAGTTCATAACGCACGACTTTCTGGCAAAATTAAAACATATTGTTGTGAGTAGAAACCTTTTATATACTTGACTATACAAAGTACATAAGGCACGCATGTCTTTGGGCTATGGCCCAGGGACACAGTGCACTTTTATACCCTGTGGAAGTGCCACCTTGCCATGAAGCACATTCGCAGGCTCCTCCTTCTGTCCCCTTCCTGAGACCGCCACCCTGGCGTGACACTCTCCATTTGAAACCTCAGGTAAAGGGAGCGAGTGCGTGTGTCTATTTCTGCTTCTTCTGTTTGGTGTGCACATGAGTATTTGTTCCTCCGTGTCAAAGTTCCTATTGATGTCTCTCTTTATTTACTGGTTTTAAATTTCTTTTTTGACAGTGTTAGGGATGGTTTCCTGGGCCTCATTATTCTAAGCAAGTGCTCTGTCACTGAGCTATCACTGCTAGCCTGCAAGATCCATTTCTATTACCTCTAACTTTCCCTTGAGTAAGCACACTACAATTTATATTTATGATCCTGTTAATGGGTCAAATATCCTATACCATACTATACTGTACTGTACTGTACTGTACTGTACTATACCATACCATACCATACCATACCATACCATACCATACCATACCATACCATACGATCCTACTTGTTTATTTTCCTGTTAATGGGTACTCGGATTTTTCTGGTTTTGGATTAGCATAAAGACTGCTGTTAGGAATGTCATTGGAAATGTGTCTTTGGGTGGACATATCATGGATGTGTTTTCTAAATCTTGCATAACTATATTCCTACACTACCATTCGATTACCTCACATGGCCAGTGACATACGGTCCAATGTATTTAAGGATCAAAGATAAAATTATTTCAGGCCCTTGACAATAAAATCATTAGAGCTCTATCATGGTTAACATGCAATTCAGTAGCATCAGAATGTGCGCTGCTGATGTCAATGTACATCACTCTGTCAGGGCAATGCTAAGTGTATTCTGTTCCCTGGTAAAAGAAAGCTGCACCTATGGCAGTCTTTGTGTGTGATAGTTAGCCATGATTCCTTTGTACCTTTCAGACTTACACCAAGTCTAGGGATCAAGTAGCCAATTGCACACTTCAGTAGGAGCAGATAACTTCATTAAGAAAGGAGTGGTGGGGCCTGTGGGCTGGCTCAGTTGTTTAAGCATCTGCTCAGGCAAATGCAGTCAGGTGCAGGGGACCAGGGTTCTATCCCCAGCTTGACAAAACTTACCTGAGGAACCCTGAAGGCACTCTGAGCTAGCCAAAAAAGACAAAAAAGTCTGTCTCACAAAACAACAAACATAGATTTTATTTATTTGCAAGAATGGTGAAAATTTCTGGGTGTCTTTAGGAAATGTAATAAAAAATATGGTGAGTGCAACTTCCAAGTGCCACCCAGGGGGAGGGCTGGTTTGTAAAAACATTATAGTGTGTCCTTATCCACATCCTTCACTGGGTCTGCACTGTGAGACTTCCAGCTCTTCCCTGAAGTCAAAATGACCGTGAAAAGTCAACATTTTATATCTACTGAGGACACCATGCAATGACAGACCCAGGGGAAGAGGACTTGCAGACCTGCTGCAGAAAGCGGCATGGATAATGGTGGCACCTGCTTGAAGCGATGGGAGTGTTTTAAGGGGCTGCATGGCAACGTGTCTTTTACTGTCATAATTAAAAAAATTCAAAGTCATTATCTTTTTTCATTACACCTTGTAAAGAGTGGGTCTTAAACCTGCATTCTTTCATTTATTTATTTATTTATTTATTTATTTATTTATTTTTTGCGGGACTGGGGATTGAACCCAGGTCCTTGTGTTTGCCTGGCAAGTGCTTATTCTACTGAGCTATTTCCCCAGCCCCTGAGCCTGCATTCTTTTAAACAACATCTGTGCCTAAGCTCAGAACAAGGGCAGCCACAGCGTGGTGTAGGGCCGAACCCTGTTCCAGGGCCAGGATTCATGGGGTGTGGTAAGTCAGGAAGTGGTAGCTTCCTGCTGTCTCCCAACAGAGTATAAACAGCATCAAGAAGGACACCATGTAGTCAGAGAGGGCAAAGGAATAAGGGTTGTTGCTAGCAGAAATTGGGGTGCTTATTACTTTTTCTAATTTAATATTTTTTTTAGTGTATTTGGTATGGGGTCTCACTATACAGCTTGGACGCCTAGTGATCCTGCTGTTTTAAGCCACTCTAGAGCTGGGATTACAGGTGTGTCTGCATGGCATGCAGTGCCAGGGATTGAACCAAGGTCCTTGTGCTTGCCTAGGCAGGTGCTTAGACCACTGAGCTATCTCCGCAGGTGTTTTCTAATCAAGATGGCCTCTTTGAGGTCATACTCACAGAGAAAGAGTAAGGTTTTTCCTGGTGGCACAGATGGGACCTGGCTCTGGTACTACCCGAGACTTTGATAACCACGTCATCACGACCCAGCCTCTTTCAAGTCCCAGCTCTGGAAACCATTTCCCAGGACACTTAACTTTTTGCAGGTAGTTTACTCTCCCGACGGCACCAATCTTCCTGGGGTAATTCAGAAACCCCACGTTGCCTTCTGTGGACGCGTAGAACTCGTAGATCTGGATGTCCCCAAATCTCCTGACAAATTCTCTCCACACATCTGCCCGCAGGCCATTGCCCAGGGCCACCCTCACTTTGTGGTCCCGATCGTTAGGTTTCTGTGGTGGGAGGAGAAGAGGGACCAAGCTGCCACCTTGCCGAGCCTTGCATATTCACTTGCATATTCACGGTCAGCTTCGTTCCCTGCATATTTAAGTTATACTAATAGTTGCCTTTGGTCTGGTTGCCAAGTGGCCCAGGCTGGGCCCAAGTTTGTGGTCTCCCTGCCTCAGCTGCCCACAGCACTGGTACGACAGGTGTGTGCCACTGCCCTCAGCTTGGCTGCCTTTGATTATGTTGGCTGCCAATGCACCATGGTGTGCGCCTCTTTTCCTCTCCCCACGACAAGCGCTATGATCCGACTGCTAGAACTCTGACCTCACAATCAAAGACTTGCTTTTCCTGTTTTTATTTTTTTAATCTGATTTCGAAATTAGTGCATGTTTGTAGCACAGAATGGTGGGTTTTGGCTTGGCACATTCACACGTGTATGTAGCACATTTTGTATCTCCCTCTCCCCAAACTTCCTCCCCCTTCCCTTTGTGCCTTCCTCTTCAAGAGCCTCCTGATTTTGATTTTTAGGAGCAATATGAGACAACTGGACACATCCAGATGCTACCAGCTGTGAGCCCATATACAGCAGGGATCTGGAGTCCAGGGTCAGTGCTCCGCTGGGGCGCAGGGAGGGGCAGGAGCCTCAGTGTGTGGCTAGATGGAGGGGCAGGACTGTGTAGATCTAGAGAGGGACACTTTCTGCTGTGAGTGAGAGCCTGGGCAGCATTCCCCTGCTGGAGCAGCAGCCTTCACTTGGCGGCAAGGCTGGCCAGCAGAATACAGGCAGCAAGAGGAGCAGGAAGAGCAGCAAGGCTGGGGGCTGGAGAGACCCCAGAGGAGCACCTCTGTCACACCCCAGGTACACCCCGAGGTCACCAGGCCAGGCAGCACTGAGCAGCCATGGAGGCTGCTCCTGCGGGATGGAAGGGGAAAGCAGGGAGGAAGCTGGCTCCCAGGTCCTGCTCCAAAGGAAAACCACAGAGGACAAGCTACTTGGAGCGTAAGAATGGGACAGAGCTGGTGACAGCAACACAGGTGTGGTGAGCACCTCACTGTCTCTCCAGCCATATGCTGCCAGAGGTCCAAGCAAAGCGAGTTCTAATGCAGTGTACACTGGAAGGCAAGGTACTGCTCCAGGGGATCATGACGGGGGGAAGACACAAATCAACAGGTCCAGCCTTCGCTTGCAAGTTCTGTTACCTCGTGAACTTTGCGTGCAGAAAACAGTGGAATAGAGTAAGAGTGCAAGGTAACCAGGGCGCTCCTTTCCCACCCAGTGATAGCTAATTGGGTCATTCAGTGATTGATCACATCAGTGTTTACACTATTTCCTGCCCTGTGAGTCACTGTGAAGGGATTCTGGAATGTGAGTTATTCGCTATAAAGAATGGTTTGAAGCTGGGTGTGGTGGCACATGTCTGTAATCCCAGCACTCCGGAGGCTGAGGGAGGAGGATTGGTGTGAGTTCGAGACCAGCCTGGGCTACAAAAGTGAGCTTAAGGCCAGCCTGAACTGCATAGCGAGACCCTGTCTCAAAAAGAAAAAGAAAAAGAGAGAGAGAGAGAGAGAGAGAGAGAGAGAGAGAGAGAGAGAGAGAGAGAGAGAGAGGTTTGAAGAGCGTTACCGGCCGTCCCAAGAGAGGGATGTCAAGACAGCAGGTAATTGCCAAGGCTGAGCACACGCTGGACTGGTTTCCCACAGAAGCAGCTGGTGGGCAAAACTCAAGCGGGGAAGCATGTTCAGGAGCTCTAACCGCACAGGTGAATGGGTCTGGTCACGGATGGAGATGGCTCCTGTGCTGTCCTTCAGAAGGGACTGGTGCAGAGACCAGTGACTCCCAGCTAGGGCTCTTGATCAGGGCCAGGGCTAGGAGCATCTCCTGAGAAGTACTCTGAACCTGCAGGTATTCTGGTGGCATGGGGATCTGCATTCTACTTTGGCTCTCTGCATCCAGTGGTCAAGGAATGGGGATTCCCTTTCCCACTGCCAAGTGTGGATGTGGAAGGAGGTTGCCTGTCTATTGTCGAGACCCAGTCTGCCTCTGCCTGTGGTCCCAGTGCCTCAATAGCTCTCCGTCTCAAGGGTTTCTGTGGTGATAAACCCCTGAGGAACACCCTGAGCTAGGTGCCTGCTGATCCCTGCCTGCGTGAGCAGCTCCAAGGCAGCCCAGGGCCTGCCTGACGAGGCTTCCCTCGCACACTCTGCTTCCTCCTTGTCTAGGAGACGTTTCTCCCCCTCCACCTCCAAGGCTACTACACCTCACATCCCCACAGGTCCGGATCTTGGCTTTGCACACAGTGGGAGAACAGCCAGCCTCGGCCAGGAAGCCTTTGATTCCCTGTTCAGTAGCTGGTGCTAGGATGTGGGCACAGGGCAGGGTGAAGATGAAGGAGGCACAGGTGCCCTGGGAGCATGGGCAGCTGGCCATTGTCACAGGTGCAGCTGTCACCTGGGCTGGCAGTAGCTAGCTTAGCATCACAATACCACAGGGTCAGTTTTCAGCATGCACCAGGGATCTCATTACCCCTGCAGAGGGGATTAAGGCTGTGTGCTGGAAATGTTTAGGGACATGTGAGGAGGTCCTGGAAGCTACTGAGGTGGCTCGTTCTCACCTTTGCTTTGGCTCACTGGTGGTCAGGATGGAATGGGACTCAAGTTCTGCTTTCCTGAGGGACACAGCGCTTCTCTGCCATCAAAGCCACACCTCCAAGGGACAGGTGTTAGGTCAACGGTCACCTCATTTTCTTAAAGAAGTATCAGAGCTCCCAGGCCACATTCTTGATGAAGCAGAACCGGGAGACTTCCGTACATCCTGGCTTTGGGATGCACACACCTTCAGATGTGGCAGCTTACACTGCATCTTGCAGTTCCACTGGGGTAATGGAGCTTTGGGCGACTTCTAAATGAGCCCAAGACCACAAAAACAGCAAAATTGCTGCAGCTAGATCCAAATCCAAACCTATCTGACTTCAGAGAGTCCTCTTCTTGTTATTTAATTAATTAATTAATTAATTTAATGTATTTGGTACAAGGTCTACAGGGTCTCACTACATAGCTCAGACTCATAGTGATCCTCCTGTTTTCAGCCTCCCAAGCACTGGGATTATAGGGGTGCACCACCATGCCCAGTCTCAATCGCCATGTCAGTGTACCCTGGGGGTGGGGCTGGCATGGCATGCTGGGCATCAAATTCTCTGTGTCTGCCTAAGCAGGTGTTTTAATCCCCTGAGCTATTTGGCTGGTCGTTTTTTTTTTTTTTTTTTTTTTTTTTTTTTTTTTTTTTTTTTTTTTTTAGGAGAAATGGAGTGAAACACTTAGTTTAAGGATCAGGTAGTATTGAAAGGCTCTTAATGAAGAAACCAGTGTCCCCCACCCCTACTAGTGGTACACACTTCAAACTCTGGCACCTTTTCTTCATATCTTCACATCTGTAAATTAAATGCATGCATTGCTATTGCTTAATGCCTCAATTTTAGATTTCTATTTGTGCTTGATCAGAATTCAGTGTCCCCTTGATCTATTTTTCCAGTGTCCCAAATTCTGGTTAAATCAATATTCAATGCTTATATTGCTTTGCCCATAATATACCAGCAAAGAGCCAAGCACTATACTAGAAGTACATTCCTGAACGATGTTTGCTTTTCCTAGAATCAATTTCCTCCCTGCCTGTTTGCTCCCTTATTTGTCTCTATTTGTCTTTCCTCACCTGCCAGCTTGCAAACATAATATCCCTCAAGTGAAAATCACTGCATGATGTGCTTTCCTTTTCCCCTCCTGCCTCCCTTGGCCCTGTTCCAGTCTGGACTAGCAGTTCTCTAGGCCTGGTCTCCCTTTGTCTCTTTCCAGGACGCTGTGTCTTCCTAGTTTTACTCTGCTGTTTGGATGAGACACTTGCTTTTCTAACTTTCTGCAGCAGCATGTGTACAAGTCCGTTTTGCTGTTGTTGCTGTTGAGACTTTGAGTGAAACAGTCTTATTTCACTCCTGGTTGCTATTACAGCTGGGTGTAGAATTCAAGACAGGCAGCAACTTTCCTTTAGAATCTGAAAGCTTCCCTCTTTTGGCCTTTATCTTCCTCCCTTCGTATGCTGTTGTGGGCAACTGCATCATTGTTCGTATAGAATCTTGCTCTTCTCTGTTTCTCTCATTCCTGCTTCCCTACTCTGGTCTGTCTCTGCCTCCGCACTCTCCCAACCTTACATTCCACGCAGCTCTCACCTCTGGAGTTTGCCTTCTTCAGCCCCACTGTGCCTGTCAACTTTCAGCTTTCTGTACTGTGGAGCTCACGGTTGCCATGTCTCTTAGCTTCTTACTTTTTTCCCTTGTTTTTGGGTGACCTCCATGAGGTGAAAGGTCTTCACTAATTTAGAAAATTCATGATGCCATGTTTTCCTAAAAATTTAAGTCTTAATTTTCTCTGCATATAACATAGATTAATGGGTTTTGTTGTGGCACACTGGCTCATGCACATATTTGATCATTTATGTCTCTTGTGGATCTCCCCCATCCCTTCATGATTCTCTTCTTCAGCTCTACCTTCTGTTTTCCTATCAACTCTTTCTTTAAAAAAAAAAAAAAAGATTCCTCAACCCAGGTATGGTGGTGTGTGCCTATAACCAACCACTCTGAGGCTGAGTCAGGATTGCCATGAGCTCAAGCCTGGGCTCTGTAGTGAGTTTGAGGCCAGACTGCCCTACATAGTGAGACCTTGTTTCAAAAAAAATTTTTTTTAATTACTCATATATGAGAAAGTCTACACTGTTTAGTTTTCTGAATATGGCTTATTTCACTAAGTATGGTAGTCTCTAGTCCCATCCATTTTCCTAAAAGACATGACTTTGTTTTTCTTGAGGGCTGAGTAATACTCTGTCCTGTGTACAGACCACATTTTCTTACCCACAGAAGAGCACTGAGGCTGGGACACAGCTCAGCTGCTACCAAATGTGCTGTGGCTAAATTCTTATGCCCTGTGCTCTCCTCTTGCCTGTCCAATTGGAGGTGTCCCTGTCCCCACTTCCTACTGGCTGATCTGGAGCTCGGCTCCCAGCCATCTGCATGGGGCCTTCCAGAAGGGTTTGTCATGCTCACACTGAAGTCACACTTAGAAAAGCCAAGCCCTGGGCCGCCACCTCCCACCCCACCTCACTGCTGGTGTCCCCCCATGCCAGCTCCCTGACCCATCAGAGCACCTGGCCTGCCTGTCTGGAGGACACCATCCCCTTCAAGTCTCCCCTCCTGTAAGCCCTTCTGACTCTATTCTGCCCAGCTTTCCCCTCCCTAGTCAGCCTGATGCCACAGGCCTCCATCCTGTTTCCCACAGGTGAGGTGACTTGGGCTGGGCCCCACCACAGAATCACCTGATTGGGGAGCTAAAGCAGAGGGCACTGTTCTGTTCAGATATTTCTGCCCCTTCCAAGTAGCATAGCTTTTACTTTTTTAAATGCATTTTGTACAGGGTCTCACTACCCAGTGAGGACTTGTAGTGGTTCTCATTTTTCCAGCCTCCCGAGTGCTGGGATTACAGGTGTGTGCCACCACACCTGGACTCAGTGGCCTGCTCAGTGTTCCTAGGGGTGGAACTCCAGTCCCTGTACTTGCCTAAGCAGGCACTTAGTCTGCTTAGCTATCTTGCTGGCTCCAAGGCTTTTACTTGTAGCTCCTAGAAGTATGTATCAGTGTGTGTGTGTGTGTGTGTGTGTGTGTGTGTGCATGCATGCCTGTGTATTGTCACTGAACCCAAGACATTGTGTTTTTGAAGGGAAGGTCATGCTAAAGGTGCTAAATCCAGGCTTGAAGGTCTAATCCTTCCGCCTCAGCCTCCTAGAATGCTGGGATTCTGGGCCTCCACCACTATGCCTGCTGCTAGAACTCTCACAGAGCCCTTCCTCTTCTCCCTCATCTACTTACATTTCTTACTTTAACTCAGCTCCTAAGTGGCGAAGAGAAACACTCAGTTCTACCAATCTGTTATTTTAATCAGTTTTTTCCTTTGCTGCACATGGTGGCACACAGCAACAGTCCCAGCGCTTGGGAGCTGAGGCAAGAGGACTGATCACCATGACTCCAAAGCCACCCAGGGCTGCACAGCAAGTTCAAAGCATGCAGAGGAAGACCGTGCTTCAAAAAACAAAAACAAACAAAAAAAAAAGAATAAACAAATAATAAGAAAAGGCCGGGCGTGGTGGCTCACGCCTGTAATCCCAGCACTTGGGAGGCTGAGGCAGGAGGATCGCTGCAAGTTCGAGACCAGCCTGGGCTACAAAAGTGAGCTCAAAGCCAGCCTGAACAGCACAGTGAGACCCTGTCTCAAAAAGACAAAAAAAAAAAAAAAAAAAAAAAAAAAAAAAAAAAAAAAAAAAAAAAAAAAAAAAAAAAAAAAAAAAAAAAAAAAAAAAAAAAAAAGAATAAACAAAAAACAAAAACAAAAACAAAAACAAAACCCCTTTCTCCTACATGCCCTTATTATTAGGCACCTACCTGAGGATTTGCTCACTAAACATTAAGTAGCATGTAGCATTAAGCTGCTATGTGCAGCTGCGCACTGCAGGGAGGCAGTGGTGCAAGGCAAGGAGCGAGGGCTCAGGTCTGAGAACCTCAAGAAGGTTCAGCAGATGAATGACAGGCTGAGCTTGGCTTCCATACAGAGGGGGAAGGAGAGGTTGGTGCAGAGGCTAAAGATGTGGGGACAGAGAGCGAAGCAGGGAGCCGAGACTACAGTAGAATGGCCATGGTCAGTGCGGGGTCACGCACTTCATCATGATGAGTACAGACCGAGCAGAAAATGGCTGCCTCCAAATCCTTGGCTGGAGACCCATGGTCCCCCAAGTAACCTGAATTCTGTTTTAAGACAGGCTCTCACCATGCAGTTCAGACTGGCCTTGAACTCACTCTGTAGCCCAGGCTGGTCTGTAACTCACAGTACTCTCCTGCCTCAGCCTTCTGAGGGCTGGGATTACAGGCACGCACCAGCATGCCCTGCTTGAACTCCCATCTTATCTACCTCAAAAAGATAATAAAACGCAAGCAGTGTTACCGGGGGTGTGTTGCATAAATATCGGAGCAGTTCACCAATGTACTGAATGACAGTCACATCGTATTTTCTGCAGTCGTCCCAAAACTGGCTGGCTGAAAACTTCTTCCGCAAAACCAACGTAGCACCTACAGAAGAAGGACAGAAAGTGTCAGCGTAGGGATGCTACAGAGGATCTTCCCAACTATAGTTGACATCTTTTTTTTCAGAAGTAGAGATTTTAAAATGAATTCTATTCCTAAATGCTGAGTACATGTTATATTGTGCACATGAAATAAGCATGATATGGAGAGAGGCTGGGAGAATGTGTGTGTGTGTGTGAGAGAGAGAGAGAGAGAGAGAGAGAGAGAGAGAGAGAGAGAGCTTTCGAATGAGCAATTAATTCCTTGATGGGATCCAGGATGAGAAGGATTTTTTTTTTTTTTTGAATTTTTTATTTATTTATTTATTCTTTTTTCAGAACCTTTGTTTATTCACTCATTTTCATGACCGGCTCAGCCTGCCCCAAGGGCAGGGCTGGCGCAGCATGTGCTGCTGGGGATTGAACTGCGGTCCCTGAAGCCGCCCAAGCTTTCCCAAACAGGCGCTTTAGACCACTGAGCCATCCCACTGGGCCCCGAGAAGGATATATTTTAGAGAAGGAAAATGCAAGTTACGGATGTGGAGAGAGATGAGAGGTCGTAGGCTGAGACAGAAGGCCAAACCAAGCCCAAGTTGCCTGGAAGGGGTTAGGAGAATGCTATGGATGTGGTAGACGGAGTAATGACTCTTCAAGATGCCCAAATTTTCTTTTTTGGTGGGACCGGAGTTTAAACTCACAACCTTACACTTGCCAGGCAGGTACTTGTGCCACGGAGCTATCTCCCCAGCCCCCTGATGCCTGCATTTTCATCACTTGTGAATAGCCCACCTTTTTTGGCAGAGGGGATTTTGTACGGGCCATCAAGTTAAGGCTCTGGAGACAGGGAGAGCATCCTGGTTATCTGGATGCACCCAGGGGAGCCCAGAGGTGTGGAAGGAGAAGACTTCTGCTTACCAGGGCAGGGAGAGAGGAAATCTATGTTGTCTGAAGCTACCGAGTTTATGGTTAAGTTGTTAAGAGCAGCAGTGGGAAACTAGCACAGTGGGGACAGAAACTCTATTTAATTATAGGCATTCGAGTACAAAGTGATTTTAAAAACTCCAATTAGTAGCTATTTGTGTTACTGGTTTAGTTTTCCTCTTGAGTGCACCAAACCCTGAGCAGACCGGCTTTCTTTTCCTACACTAGTACTACCTTCCTTCCGTGTGCTTTCTCAGCACCGCAATCTCTGTGTTCTGGGCAGTTCAGTGCTGCACATGGCCAGCACAGACAAGCTGGGTGTTCTGGAGCTGAGCAGCCCCTGAGTGGGGCAGGGTGCAGAGTGTGGGCCATTGAATGGCTGCCACCATGAGCACTGCTTGGGGGTCAGACGTGGAAGCTTTGCTCTCACACTTGGGAGGCTCTGAAATTCGAAGTCAGAGCACTACAAATCCAGCATCTAGGCCCAGTGACCTTGAAGGCCTCGCCTCTGGGTCACTGCCAGGGGGCTTAGGTTCCACCACAGAGACCTTTTTGGGGTAGACATAGATGCTCTGTCCACAATGCGCACATGCATATGTGCATGGGTGTCTCTTGGAGACAGGGTCTCGCTAGGCAGCTCGGGCTGTGGCCCAGGCTGGTCTTGAACTCATAATGATCCTCCTGCCTCAGCCTCCAGAGTGCTGTGATTATAGGCATGCATGCATATGGTTATATAACATTCCACATGTATATCTTTTACATTTTTTTTGGAGGGGGGCCAGCTCAGTGCACCTTGGGGGTGGGGGCTATTGTGGTATGTGGTACCAGGGATCAAACTGCAGACCCTGTAGTGCTTAGCCTAAGCTTGCCTAAGTAGGCACTTTAGACCACTGAGCTTTCTATGACCCTCACATGTATATCTTATTTATTTATTTACTTATTTATTTATTGTCTTTTTGAGACAAGGTCTCACTATGTAGTTTACATTGGCCTTGAGCTTACTTTTGTAGTCCAGTCTGGTCTCGAACTCACACTGATCCTCCTGCCTTAGCGTTCCAAGTGCTGGAATTACAGGTGTGTGCCACCACACCCAGCCACATGCATGTCTTATAAATGTTTATTTTATAATTTATTTATTTTGATACAAGGTCTTGCTATATGGTTCAGATTCCTAGTGATCCTCCTGTTTCAGCCTCCCTAGTACTGGGATTAGAGGCATGCACCACCACGCCCTGGGTTCCAGGGCCAGAACGTGGTACCTGGGATAAAAGTGGGGTCCTTGTGCTTGCCAGGCAGGTACTTGAACCACTGAGCTATCTCCCCAGCTCTAAATGTTTGTTTAAAATGAAATGTTGTGAGCTCAGGACCAGCCTGAACTGCATAGCGAGACCCTGTCTCAAAAAGACAAAAAAAAAAAAAAAAAAAAAAAAAAAAAAAAAAAAAAAAAAAAAAAAAAAAAAAAAAAAAAAAGAAATGTCACAGGGGAGAACAAGTTAATTTTATTATTATTATTATTATTAATTAATCTATTTTTAAAAATCTCACTTGAAGAGTTAGAGGGAACTTCCTGGGAGAGGTGGCTGCGGGCCTGAGGCTTTGGTACAAAAGCTGCATGAATCCCTGGAGAGAGACAGAGAGCGACTCCCACTGAGTGAACAGTGTGAGAAGGAGCGAAGGAGCCCGCCAGCCAGGTCACCTGAAGAGAGCAGAGGGCCTGTCGGCAGGGAAGAAGGAAGACTTCCGGTCAAGGAGAAGCTCACGTCAGCGCTGTGGAGATCAGCCTGTGAATTTCTGAAGTGGGCAATGATTCAGGGAATTACACATGGCATTTTAGAATCTCTCTTAACTGGGTAAAGACACAGAATCTTATATATATATATATATATATATATATATATATATATTTTTTTTTTTTTTTTTTTTTTTTTTTTTTTTTTTTTTTTTTTTTTTTTTTTTTTTTTTTTTTTAATTTTAATTTTAATTTTAATTTTTATTTATTTATTTTTTTTTTCATGGGGCACGGGGAGGTACTGGGGATGAAACCCGGGACTTTGTGTGGCAGGTGGTTAAACTACTGAGCTATCTCCCCAGCGTCTCATAAAATATTTTAAAGGATTCTGTTCCTAGAAATCCTGAAAAATTATCACGTTTTATTATTTTTTAAAAAGCAGACATGAAAAAGTAATTTACTTCAGAGGCTTGGCTTGCCCTTGCGCTGGAGCCCAGCAGCCTTGTGGGACAGTCTCAGGCAGACGGGAAAGGAGCCAGGCTCCAGAATCCCATTCCACACAAGCACACGTGGCGCGCCAGCACGAACCAGCTTACCCATCACGATGCAGCCATGCAGGCCGATCATGAGCGCAGCGCTGTGGTACAGGGGCAGCGTGGTGTAGATAACGTCGTCGCTCTGAAACCCGCTGGCCATACTGAGGCCAGTTCCGTACCAGATGCGGTAGTGGTTGATCATTGCGGCCTTAGGGAGACCTGGGTAAAAACGCAAGAGAATGCACCGTGCGCTGTGATTAGCTGCTAGGACTGGGGGAGAGCTCTGGCTTGGGAAGATTCCATGTCTTGGGCTTAGGGAGCCCTGGAGTGGGCCAGGAGCACTTAGAGGTGGCACCGCGGATTTCTCCTTTAAAGGGCCAGAGGGTAACCCTTTCAGGCTTCGTGGGGTCCTTCGCTCACGGTGGCAGGGCTCAACTCTGTCACTGTGCCCGAAAGCAGCCATGCACAGAGGTAACAGTAAGCGTGACCCTGCCAGATCAGGCCGCCTCTGGCCTGTAGGCCCCAGCGGGCTCACTCCTGGGTCAGGCAGACCTTCTAGTTATGCGAGGATGCTGGGATGGGAGGGAAAGAGAAAGATGAATATCGAGCTTAGGCGCTGTGCCTCCCTCTTGGCAGGACAGTATCAGACTTTCACTTAATTTTCATATCAAATGTAAGAGATAAGTAGAATTATATCTTCGGATCCACAGTCGAGAAGGTTAAAGTGGAGAGAGATTAAATATTTTAGAGACTAAATATCCCACCGGTCCAATCACCTTCCTTCATCACCACTTTTGCTAATTTCTTGTGTACTGTTCTAGGGTTTCCTTTTATAAATACAAGCAAATATGAACACCGGCTTGTGGGAGTTGGTCTTTGAAGGTCACGCTACGAAGGACACATCTGTGAGATGAGCTTACTGGGACTGCAGCACAGAAGATACAAGTCTGTCATTTGGACAGGTGACTGCCACACCCCCAGCTCCAGTGCTAATGTTAAGAAATAGAAGGCATCAAGGGACCAATTGTCCTCACCTGGGAAAGGGGTCCTTTGACTCATGAAAGTTGTTTTTCTCTTTTTTTGGTCTTTTTGAGACAGGGTCTTGCTATGTAGTTCAGGCTGGCCCTGAACTCACTTTTGTGGCCCAGGCTGGTCTCAGACTCACACTGATCCTCCTGCCTCAGCTTCCCACGTGCTGGGATTACAGGGGGTGCGCCACCACTCCTGGCTCTTTGTGAAAGGTTTGAATCACCTTTTTTAAAAAATAAAATAATAAAGGGATACCTCTGTTGTTTTGAAGCACTTCCAGAACTTTCTAACTGAAGATTTTATATTAACAGACACATCCCATGATTCAGGTATTAATTTCCTTTTTTTTTTTTTTTTTCCTTTTTGAGACAGGGTCTCACTATGCAGTTCAGGTTGGCCTTGAGCTCACTTTTGTAGCCCAGGCTGGTCTCAAACTTGCACCAATCCTCTTGCCTCAGCCTCCCAAGTGCTGGGATTACAGGTGTGTGCCACCATGCCCGGCTATGTGGTACTAATTTCCTTTGAACAGGAAAAATAGTTTTGCTCTCTCATGGCTTATGAGGGCTAATTAATTCTTACTAGAGAAACTTAGCAAATGTTTTACAGATAAAAAAAAGCATAAATTCCACTGTATTCCAAGCAAATCTACTGTCAGTTAGCGTCAGGGGGCTCTATCAGGCCGGGTCCTCTTTCTTCTTCTCTGAGCTGGGGCTGTCATGTTTTTACCAAAACAGGGATTGTGAAGGTTGGTGACTCCCTGCTGGGGTCGGGGGACCAGAACTTCCTCCTCATGAACCAAAAGCTCATTTTATCACCATTGTGTTTTTGAACAATTACTTCCTAAACAAAGCTTAAAGTTTAAACCCCTCTATGAAAAAAAAAATGAGGATAAAAATCCTGCATGTGGCAGCAGCGTCCCTATGTAGTGGAAGCAGCCGGCCGCTTACATCCTGACTTTTCTGTTGGTGTGGCAGGCGTAACCACTGTTTCATAGACCTGGGGCTGCAGTGCTTGGGCTTTGCACCAACTTGCATCTACAGCCCCCTTTTTATTTCCTATTCTGAGACAGGGCCTTGCAGAGCCACTACATAGTCTGTCCTGGGCTTAGCTGCTGATCCTCCCACCCTAGCCTTCCAACATGCTGGGGCTACAGGTGTGTACCACTATTTGTGGCTCTTGATGCATACGTGTAGACAGGTGAAACAGTGACACATGCTATGGTTTTCAGTACCCGCTTCCCTGCATCAGCCCCTGCTCTCCTCGTTATCAGACTGGAAATACTCTGCGAAGGTGGTGTGGGAGAGAGGGAGGACCAGGGTTCAGGTTAAACTCAGTGGCTCCAAGGTCCGGGGTCCGAAGGGGACCTGTGGGGGGTGGGACAAGGAAGGTGCTCCTGCTGCTGATGTTCAGATAACAGGCTCAGAGGAGCCCCGGCCTTGCCTGTAATGTTTGATTATTTCATAAGGAGATGGTACATGCCTGTTGCCTGCTTGAATTATGCTAACATTTTAATCAAAGGAGATAAAAGATTCGTCTAATTTTAATTTCCCAATGTTAATTGCCTAGCCAGCATGTTGGGGACAGCTTCCCACCTTGCTCTTCTGTGAGCCCTGGGCTCTACAGTGTTAGGTTTGGCCCTGAGTTAACTATGAGGCGTGGCAGGCAGCACTGTGGGCTGCAGAACCCTGGCCTCTGGGCTTCGCAACCAGGGAAGTTCTTCGCCCCTTGTGGCTGCTAAGGCTGTCATGTGGGAACAATGGCACGACCTCAAAGGTGGCAGGAAAGCCATGCACACACAGCCCGTGCAGCTCCTACGACAGCGGCAGCGAGACTCTGGTACACCAGCTGTTGGTTTTTCTTTTAAGACCAAAGATGTTAATATATAAGCTATTTTTTTTTTTTGTCTTTTTGAGACAGGGTCTTGCTATGCAGTTGAGGCTGGCCTTGAGCTCACTTTTGTAGCCCAGGCTGGTCTCGAACTTGCACCAATCCTCCTGCCTCAGCCTCCCGAGTGCTGGGATTACAGGCGTGAGCCACCACGCCCGGCTATAGGCTATTTTTCTAAACTAAAATCTCGGCATTCAGGTTTCATTGCAGTGTTGGTGCTTTGTGATACATAGGTGGTTTTGGGGTGCAGTCTGGGCATTCTGTCGCTGTCCTAGGAGAATGGTTCCTGCATGCTGTCCTCGCTGTCACCTTGAGCCACATGGTGGTGTTTCCTCAACACTGTTCATTAGCAAGGGTTTTCCTTGGTGGTTCATGAAATAATGGCACACCTTTGGAAGAATCTAGATTAAATGGAATACGGTATCTCACTGGGATACCAGTTAAGTCAGTGTCACATGGGAAAATATATATAGGGAAAATATTTTTATAAATATAATAGTTTTTGCAAAATATTTATATAAATATCACACTTGAGTGTCTTCTGGGGCTCCAAGTATAATTGATTATGCATTCTATATGGGCTCTGGGTATAACTAATTAAAATGTAACAGATTCACTCAGGGCCAACTCTCCTCTATTGTCATTTTTTGAGGGTTGGTATTGGGAATTTGAATATGTGCTAGGCAAGTAGTCTACTACTGAACTAGATCCTTAGCACTCTGTGCTTTATTTTGAGGTGTGATCTCCCTAAGCCTCACTAAGTTGCCCAGGCTGACCTTGAACTTGCAGTCCTCCTGCCTCAGCTTCCTGAGTTCCTGGGGTCACAGGTGTACACTACTGCACTCAGCTGTAGTTCTTGGTTAATTCCTTTATCTGTCTACACAGATTGTGGGGAAATCTGTCTAGCTGGGAGAAACTCACATAATATCACACGTAACAAAATAAGATCAGTTCCCACGGGCAAAGAGCTAATCTCCAGAAGTATTGAGTATCAGGTAAGTTCTGCCAAAGAAAGGAATATTTAAAAACCGAAGCCCATACTTAACTCCTTCAGGATAGCTCTCTCTATTTCTTTGCAAATCCTGCTTTTAGTGTTTTACCTGTGGTTCCAGAAGTGTAGATGTACAAAGCAGGGGTAGAAAAGGTGACTTCAGACCTCCAGGACTCTGGGACAGGGTCCGATGACACTTCATCCACTTTGTCCAGGAACGAGTCTACCCCCTCGGTACTGGATGTCCTGCTGATGTAATAGAGGGACACCCCATCTTTCTTCAAGCTTGGCAGCACCTCCTCAACAGCATCTTGTAGTTCTTCATGTAATGAAAACCCAACACATGAATCAGTTCATTAAGTTTCTGTGCAATGCAGCAAGCTTCCCACTCAACACAGCTTTTGCTAGAATGTTTGGACTGCGTGAGGGAAGCCTGCAGCGTCATACCTTTTCATGCAAATTTGCTGTGTTTGGAAACAAAAGGCAAGGTGCTAGCATTGGTGGGAAGGCTGAGGTCGGAAGGCTTCATAAGTAAGACAGGGGCTTTCTTGAAACCTGCCCTATGGGGGAAGTAACACAAATGGGACTGTGGATAAAAACCAAGACCTCTGGGTGCGTAACTTTTGTGCATGACTGGCATGCAGCTAAATTAAACCAAGAATTAATTTAGCCATGCCTAATATGTGCCCCACAGAACCAAAAATCTTTATTTTATCTTATTTAAAAACTAATTAATTAATTAATTAATTAATTTTTGTAACAATGTTTCATTATGCAGTTTGGGCTGGCTTTGAGCTCACTAGGTAGCCTAAGCTGGTCTCAACTTGTAGTGATCCTCCTGCCCCAGCCTCCCAACTGCTGGGATTACAGGTATGTGCCACTACGCATGGCAAAAATTTTTTAGAAAGGAAAATTTTTAAGGAAAAGGAGGACTGGAAAAAAGGAGTTGTGGCAACCAGCAAAGATGGGAGAAATCAAATTTGTAGAACACGTTTTTGAACACATGGGTACTACACAGTTACATCAGGAAGGTTTGGCTGACAAGAAATCTAAATCTAGGTTTCATAAGCCCTTTGTCTGATCTAGATAAAGGGGTCTAAGAAATTCAGAGCGGTGTTTTGCAAACTGTAGGTCACAGTACAGTGACCTACTGTTAAGATCATTCAGACTGACCAACATTATCATAAATTTACAGAGAAGGAAGCAGACATTTTCAGGCTATAGCAGACACAGTAAAAACTAAGTATTGTATTTAAAAAGTTTTGCTTTAGTTCTATGGGCTTATGCGTACTGGATCCTACATACACCCATTTCATACTGGGTCAGGTGAAAATATTTTCAAAGTTCTTATTCAACATGCAAACCTCATTTCCTGTTTGCTATTTGGATTTTTTAGTGCTCTTAATCCAGAGGTGAGGCTTCTTTGAAATGTACCTGTCTTGACTTGTAATAATCACAGTAAACAAGCGTATTCTTAACAGGAAAGTGACTTGGTACCCCAGGGAATCCCCACGGGGAGGAAAGGCCCAGTTCATTGCATCTGCTGATTTCCAGATGCTTATGTATGATGTCTCCATCAAAATGAGATGCATCACTGGGACAGATGCACTTAGAATTTTAACATTGTTTACACAAACTTGCTTGGTAGAAATAAATCAAACAGTACAAAAGGGTTTCTAAAGAAAATCAACTGGCTCTGAAGCCTTCCACCTAGGACAACTGCCTGCAACTTTATTTATTTATTATTATTTTTTTTAGTACAGGGTCTATAGGATCTCACTGTACAGATTGGATGAGTAGCGATCCTTCTATCTGTCAGCCTCCCAAGTGCTGGGATTACAGACATGCAGCACCAGGCCCAGTCTCAGTTGCCATCTCAGTGCGCCCTGGGGGCAGGGCCAACACAGCATGTGGTGCTGGGCATTGAACCCCAGCCCTTGTGTCTGCCTAAGCAGGCACTTTAGTCCACTGAGCTCTCTGGCCAGCCCAACATGCAACTTTTTTTTTTTTTTCAATCTACTTTTTTTGGGGCAATTGCCCCTCCGTCACCGAAAAGAGTGATTATCTTGCTATGTTTGGCCTATCAGGTTTTTGTAAGACAGGTTCTTGCTGTGTAGTTAAGCCTGGCCTTGAACTTCCTATGTAGCCCAGGCTGACCTCAAATTCACAGCAATCCTCCCACTTCAGCCGCCCTGAGGCTGGGATTACAGGGGTGTGCCACCCACCATGCCTGGCTGGCCTATCAGGTTTGATCCCACTCCTCTTTCACTGTTGCCCAACCCCAGCAGTTATTACTGCCACTTTATGTCGCCTAGGTTGATGGTATTACTGTCTATTCTGAGAACATAATTCTGTCTTCCCAGGGTTGTATGGGATCCTTCTAGTGCTGAAGGGCAGCGACTGGGCCCTTCAGGGAATGTGGCTGTGTAAACAGCCCTGGCATCTGCTGTTACCCACTTCCTCTGCTGGCTCGGTTTTCTTCCAGCTCCTGGCTGGCTGTCAGTCTTGAATTGTTTCCTGACCACTGGTGGGTTATCCCTGACCCACCCTTCATTCACTTCCTTTACATTTATCTATCTATCATCTGTCTATCTATCTGTCTATCTATCTATCTATCTATCTATCTATCTATCTATCTATCTATCTATCTATCTACCTACTTATGCCTGCAGTACCGGGGATTGAACTCCAGACTTTGCACTTGCCAGACAGGCTCTTATGCTGCTGAGCTATCTCCCTGGCTTCCTTTACTATTTTAAACTTTAAAAAAAATGTTTCAGGAGTCCTATTTGCAGCTCATAACACAACTGTTCCTTGCAAGGAGTTGGAGCGCGTGTGTGGCACATCTCAGTTCTGACTGCCGTTCCCTTCCCTCCCTTCTCTCTCCCTCTGCCCTCAGCACTTTGTACGGAAACTCTAGCCCTTAGCCCCTGCTGGACTCAGGTCCCCCCATGTCCTCCCTAGATGACCACAGTGGCCCTGAGCTGAGCCCTTGCTGCCCACCTCCCTGCTTCCCTATACCCTGCCCTCAGTGCCGCCTGCCACCACCCCACCCTGGCCGCTCATCCAGGGGGCACATAGCTCCACTCTCTGCTCCTCAGGTCCCCAGTACCTCCCATCTCCCCCCTGGCCCCTCCTGGGTCATCCCCCACTGTCCACCTCTCAGATGTCCCCCACAGGTCCCTGCGGTCTGACCCTGCCCCACCTTGTCCAGGCTCTTTCATCTGCTTGGAAGGTCCTCTCACTCTGTTACCTGGAAAATTTCTCTTGGGCCTTTAGGGCCCAGCCTGGGGACAGTTTCCTTCTGTTCAGTTTGCTTTCTCTGTGCAATTAGCCACTTCCTTCCCCAGCTCCCGGAGGGGCCTGCGCCTGTGTTTGCCAGGTTCCTGGGCACCATGACACCTTGCCACCTTGCCCTTTGCTTCTCTTCTGTTAGACAGTGGGAGCTGTGAGATTAGTAGGTCGTAATTTAACCCTTACTGCACCCTTAAAGGAGAAAAGAGCTCAGTAGGTCCTGGTGTTTTGTTTCCCTTTTCTCCTCCCTCCCTCCCCTCTCCCTGTGTTCCTACCTCTCTTTCTTCTGTCTCTCAGTGGTGCTGCATCTTCCACATGCCTCCCACGCCTTTTATACCTGAACCACACTCCCAGCCCTCGTGAAGGTTTATCACTGAGAGAATCTGCACGGAGCATTGCATTCCACCAGAAGAGACAGAGAGAAGAGCTAGAGCCCCTTGCTTAAGGGATTGAGATCTTAGCGACACCGTGAGTTGACTAATTCACATGAAATAAAATAGAAACATAAAATGAAGTAATTTCTGTGATCCAGGTGTGCCATGCACACAGACCTGGCTCCTTGCAGGCTCGACACCTGTACTCTCATCTGAAGGAGAAGCCATCCTCCTGCCCAGCACAGTCCATGCCAATCTCCTCTAGGCTGTGGGGCAGGATTTACTGGGGTTCTGACTTGAGCTCCTGTTGCTTTTCTTTCGCATCAGACACATGGGGCAGCCTTATTTAAAGATACTGATGTAAAACTGAGGTTTCAAGGGCAATCGGGATGTGGACATTGTCTGTCAATCCCCTGGCTGATATTTACCATCTCCACAGCGAGGCCTGGCTTATGAAGCTTCCCTTTCCCACTCAGTTATCCTCAGTCTTTTCAGTAATTCTTATTGTAAAGTGCGCTCACTCTAGAGTGGTGACCAACCAGGACATGTAGGCGCAAGTTATTCTGTTTTCCCCATAGGGTCTCTAGGATACTGGTGCTGTGGAATCGCTGTAGCAGAGCTCTGGGAGCAGCACCTGCCGGGGTCATGGGAAGCTGTGGACAGAAGGAAAGGCTGGCTGGTTGGGCAGCCGCATCGATGGCTCTCTCTGCTGGTCCCTGGGTCCCACAGGGACTCCGGACCTGCACTGGCTCTTTGGGCTGTCCCAAGTTAGGGAGGCAGCCTGTGCCCTTGTGCCCGTCTATCAGTTGGGGTTGAAGGTGTGGTGCTCTACCTGGGGCAAAGTAGACTTCTTCAGCCCAGGGCAGGTTTCCGAAAGGGTCATCTGAGGACCCTGGCAGCTAAAGGGCAAGTGTCACAATCCCTAAGGAGGTGATTGTCCATGCTGTACCTCCAGCCCTGCTACCAGGGGAGCTGTGCAGGTCTCACTGTCTGCAGCTCTTTGCAAGCAGCCTGGCACATGTTGCTTCCTAATGCCCTTCCCAATCCAGTTGCCCTGTTTCTGCTGGTGAGGACAGAGCCTGACTACTGAGTGCCGTGCACAAAATACAACAGCCCAGTGGAGCTTCTGGGGTCCCTGTGCTGCACTGCATAGCCATGTAGGTTCATGTGTTAGTAAAACACATTCACCCTTTGGTGAAGAAGGTTGTCTACTACCCGCCCTGTGCTTGCTAAAGCCCAGAAATCACTTATTTCCTTCTTTCTTTTTAAAAAAAATTTTATTTATTTATTTATTTTCTTGTTTCACAACCTTTGTTTGTTTATTCACTCATTTTTATGGCCGGCTCAGCCTGCCCCAAGGGCAGGGCTGGCGCAGCATGTGGTGCCGGGGATCAAACCGTGGTCCCTGAGTCCGCCCCAAGCTTTCCCAAGCAGGGGCTTTAGACCACTGAGCCATCCCGCCGGGCCCCTCTTTTTGCTTTCTTTCCTTTTTTTTTTGCGGGACCAGGATTCGAACTCACAGCCTTGCACTTGCCAGGTAGGCACTTGTGCCACGGAGCTATCTCTCCAGCCCCCTTCTTTCTTTTCTGATGAAGGGCATGATCTCAGGCTTCCTTAAAGCCTAGATATGGGAAACAGAGTTCTGAAAAGTTGTCTAATGGGGGTAGAATAGTCCCATCAAGTCTCAGTAGACTAACTTTAAACTGTGATTGCATTTGAGCAACAGAAAATTGAATGATTACAACATGCTCACCCATCCATACCCAAGTCTGTCTTTCTTCCCTCGTTTTGGAAATCAAACTCATGACCTCATGCTTGCCAGGCAGGTGCCCCATCACTGAACTAAATCTAACCCCCACCCCAGTCTGTCTTGTTCAAAATAAAATTTAAAAGATAAAGTCAAGGTAGGATGCTACCCCATCTCCCATCATCCTGGTATTTTTTTTTTTAAGACTGGGGTTTGAACTCATGACCTTGCACTTCCCAGGCAGGCACTTGTGCCACGGAGCTATCTCCCCAGCCCCTGAGGAGGAAAGACTAGAGATATCAGAATGAACCGGGCTATTCCTGTAAAGCAGGGAGAGAGGACAGGCAAAGAGCTGAATGAACCCTCCTCAAGGTGTTGCAATGCAAAGGGCTAAACCCACAGCTTTCCAGAAGGAAAACCCCTCTCCTTAGGGCACATCTCTTTGAGTAGGTGATTTGTGGACTGACTTAGTTAAAACCAACCGGCAACAAAGCAACAATGATGCCAAAAGATCAACCAACCAACCCACTAACCAAATGACAACAAACTCAAAACACAAAGTAGAGCTAACACAGCCCCTGGAGACAACACAGAAGTAATTCTCACAGTGACATCTGTAACTCACTGTGACTGCTACTGCTAGTTTGAAACAACAGTATTTAGTAGTCCATCGTCTGCTCCATCCTGCGACACAATGTGCATCTCTTCCACTAGAGACACACATGTTTGGTCTCCTCCTCACCCACAAAAAAATCCCCTCAGGTCAAAAACTATGTCAAAGGCTAAATTCCAACAGGAGCAAGTAAGCTTAACAGTGAAACACCTACTCACTTGACATCTGTGTAACTAAATAATGCGCTCGAACTGGGCCTGTCAGCCGAGGCTTGCAACTGCATCACTTAGGAGACTGAGGCAGGAGAATTACTGTGAGTTCAAGGCCAGCCTGAACTTACAAACTCTGAATCAGCTGTCCATGTTATTAAGCCTGAAGATGGATAGAGTCCAGGTGACTGTGCGCAGAGAGCAAGCAGCCCTTGTTTGAAAAAGTTCTCCTTCCCCACAGCCTGAGAAATATGGGTGGACATGCTTGGTAGACCGGGGACATGGATGCTTATGGATATCATATGGATATCTCACAGGTGTCACTGAGAATTAGCTGTGTTAGCACTACTTTGTGTTTTGAATTTGTTGACATTTGGTTAGTGGGTTGGTTGGTTGGGTGATTGATCTCTTGTCATTGGTGTTGCTTTGTTGTTGGTTGGCTTTAACTAAGTCAATCCCCAAATCACCTACTCAATGGCCAGCAAGACCCTCTCTCAAAAAATGGCCCCCCAAATCAAAACAAAACAAAACCAAAAAATAATTTATTTGATAATGTTTTTTATTACCCTTAGTTAAGGTCCTTGTTTATAGGAACTCTTGTTTTCCAAGTAGCCCTGAAATTAAGGGTCACTGGGTCACACCAGGTCGCACCAGGCCTTACATAATTGTTTGCAGCTGATACCCATAGGCAGCCATGTCCCCACTCTACTGAGCATGTCCATCCATATTTCTCAGGCTGTGGGGAAGGAGAACTTTTTCAAACAAGGGCTGCTTGCTCTCTGCACACAATCACCTGAATTCTATCCTTCTTTAGACTTAATAACATGGACAGCTGATTCAGAGTGTGTTTGGTTTTCACCTCTTTCCCACCTCCTTGGTTTGACAGAGAACAAATGCCATCTCCACACACGCTAGCGGTGCACTAGGGAGATGAACTTGTTGCGGTGCACTTGGAGATGAACAACCATCCCCTGACAACCTTCAGTGGTGAGCAGGGCAAAGAGAAAAATGTTGGAGAATGACTTGAGACAGCTTCCTATGTGGACCCTGGGCTGCTGGGCTGGGGTCTCAGCCCCTGAACACATCACCCACCTGGTGTCTCAGTGTCTGTCCCCTACCTTTTAGCATCCCCCACCGCCCACGTACAGGTCCCAGGGTGGCCCTGACCCATCCTGCACTCAGCAGCTGCTCTGCCTTTCCATTCAGACCTGGAGAGAGCATCTCCCCTCTACAGTCAGCCCACTGTTGGTGAGCTGGGCACTGGGTGGGCCTTGGGGAAGTCATCAGGCCTGTGCTGAGGTGAGGCTCAAGCTGAGGAGAGTGGCTTGAGTTGGGTTTTTCACATCAGGATGTATTTAATTTTATTATGTCATTCTTCATGCTCTTACACCCAATTTAACAATTCTTCAATGCTGGAAGAAAACCAGCCAAAATGGTGGAGCCCACTGATTTGACAAATGATTGCTGTGTGCCTGGCATTGTGGGACAAAAAAGGCAGAAAAAACAAAGGCAGGAGCTCAATGGGAGACCGGTTTGGTTTAGAACAAACTTGAGAGGGACCGCCCTAGCACTTAGGCCAACCTGGGAACCCTTGTCAGGGCGAGGCACTCTCTTAGTGGGTCATGCACACAAAGGGGGGCTGAGAAAGACAAGGCCAAAGTGGGACTTGGGAGGGAGAGAGTTCAGTGGGAAGGACTTGTGCCCCCTGCCTGGGAGCAGGCTGCAGAAGGCGCACGAAGTGAAAATTGCCTGTCAAGAGCAGGCCGAGGAATGATGGGAGTTATGGCAGGTTGCTGCTAAGGCATGGGTCTTCTCAGTCATGGTCACACAATCTTAGCAGGTGTCAAGGCACTGTGTGATGGCAGAGGATTGGCGCTGTCAGCCCAGGGTAGTGGCAGTCAGTCCTTCTCATGGTATCACTAGAGCCTCGCTCCAAGATATGCAAGAGAAGGCCAAGCAAGGTGCATGGACTCCTTGGGCAGCCCACAGAGCGGAGAGCAGAGTGGGGATCAGGCTATCCTGAGGCTTGCCTTGTGCTCTGAGGAGTCAGAAAATCATCTCCCCACTGCTTTGGCCCATCCCGAGTTTCCTGGGTCCCTATTTCTCTACACCTAAGGCCTTTCAGTATTCAGATTCAATGAATGCTCATGATTAAAGTGCACCGGGCTGTCTTTCTTCCGCAGTTCAACTACCAAGTCGGTGGATGACCGCCCGGTCCTCCTCCTGCGTGGAGCACCCTCCCTCCCGCATGGGCCTTGCTCCACCACTGCTGTGACCCAGAAGCATCTGGAGCTCTTGCACATCCACCTTGCTCTCGGCCACCATCACCTGTACACATGCTTAGCTCCTTTACCGGATCCTGAGCTCCTTGAACTAAATTTTTGCGTGTCTCCCTGGGTCATCAGAGCCGCCAAAGTTTGTATGACAACAGCCACCATGCTGCCTAACTGCAGCCATCCTGGATCCCAACAATAGTTTCATAACAAACCTCTCCTGTTGGAGAACGTTTAATGATGAAACGTTTTTGAAAGTGAAACTATTTCCCTCCATTACATCATTTAAAGAAAGTCTTGCCAGGCGTGGTGGCTCACACCTGTAATCCCAGCACTCGGGAGGCTGAAGCAGGAGGATTGGTGTGAGTTCGAGACCAGCCTGGGCTACAAAAGTGAGCTCAAGGCCAGCCTCAACTGCATAGTGAGACCCTGTCTCAAAAAGACAAAAAAAAAAAAAAAAAAAAAAAAAAGAAAGTCTCATTTGTCTCTCTCTCTCTCTCTTTCTTTCTTTCCTTCCCTCCTTCCTTCCCCTCCTCTGCCTCCTCCTCCTCCTTCCTCTTTCTCTCTCTGTCTTTGTCTCTCTGTGTCTCTGTCTCTGTCTCTGGCTCTCTGTCTCTCTCTGTCTCTGTCTCTGTCTCTCTCTTTTTCTCTCTCTCTCTTCCTTTCAAAACCCCAGAAGCTAATCTGGACCATTTTGCAATTTCCCTGGGTGTTATTCTTTCAACAGTGTAGCTCTACCCTTCATGAAAGCCTTCTTTGTGCCCACACTGTGGGGGCCTCGCAGGGCCATACGAGCTGGGCCAGGGACCAGGGATTGGATGAAGGGTGCTCAGGAGAGCTTGTTACTCTTGCAATAGCAAAGTTCATTAGCAATGGCCTTGAAGAAAGCAGACATGGAAATGACATACCATTTCAAGTCTTGCTTGGATGTTTTTACAAAATCTTAGGTGTGAAATTAAATATGCTTCCTATGTCTATTCTGTGCTTGAGAAAATGTGTGAAAACACCTGGCCCAGTAAATTGGCTTCTACGAACTACACCCTGCTCTCAGGGCTGTAACACTGCAGAGAGCTGGCCTGTGTGCCCACTTAAATTATGTTCCTCTGTGGAGAAGTCTCCTGAGATGTACAGCACATGAGAAACTGTGTTCTTCACTGCCAACCAACTTTATATAACTTAAGTAAGTGCTATGTAATCTAAAAAAGAGAAAAAGAAACCATATTCTCTGAGAGAAAATGGCTTCTGTTTTTACTTGGGGAAGAATTTGTGAGTCATGACTTCCTGTATATATTGTAAATTTGGAAGGATTATGTGGGTATTGTTTTCTAACAGGATCAAGCCCTCCTAGCCTCAGAAATAGACTTTAGAAGTCAGGACAACTGGGTCAGTCCAAGAGATAAAGGCCAACGTGTTGGTCTTCTACATAGAAATATTGCAGTGCTTGACACACAGACTAGCTCCAAGTCCTACAGCTGAAATTCAAAGCATGTGATCAAATTCACCTTTAGGAACCACCCAGGTTCAGATGGTTGCTAGAATAACACACATCCTGGGAATGAGCACAGTTCTGGGTTGTGGCCCCATCTCCCTCTGCAGACCCAGCCCTGATTTCACTCCTCTAGGTGTGTTTGGAAGCTGGATGGCTTCTCAGAGCCTGCCCTCAGACCACTGGCTTCAAATTTCAGCTGGGGCTGAGGGGCTGCTTCTTGGGGTCCCCCTCCAGATCTAGAAAAGCAGCCTTTGGAGACAGCATCCAGATATCTGCTTTGTATCATGATAACTTCTCTGCTCATCAAAGTTGCTTTTCTAAGCTCTTTTCAAAGCAAAAGCCATTCGTTTAAATTATAGGCTCCCAGGATTAGAGTAGCTCTAAGCTCTCATCCAAATCCAAAGGCTTCTCGGGCCCATTCAGCACATTTCTTCATGAGCATATTGACTAAGTACACGACTTTGGACTCTCGCCTCTCTTGGTAGTAACTACTGCAGGTCAAAGTGCACTACGTACAAAGGGAACTCAGGGATATGGAAAAAGTGAATGTTTTTCAGATGTTTCAATTCTCCCCAAGGTCAGTTTGTGTATTACCCCACGGGCTCTTCTTCTGAGCGTATGACTTTGGACTCTGTGCTGTTTGCAGTGGACTGCTTCAGGTTCAAGTGTAATTATGCACTATGGGCAAATGCATCTCAGTGATTCAGAAAAGCTAAAGAAAAATTATAAAAATGTGTGTTCTTTCTCAAAGGATGCTGAATTGCTAGAAAGTGCTGGAGGCCCACTGGAAAGTTGGGCTCAAGTTTGACTTGAATGTACAAAGGTCATACTCTCCGTGCACACACAATGCTTTAGGGGACAGGACTGTCCCCAGGATAGAGAAAGAAGTACAGTCTGAAAGTTCCTAATTCTTAGTGCCCATTCCAAAGCACTTCAAAATCCAAACATTTTAGTTGTGAACATGATTCCACCCATGGAGAAGTTCATGCACAAATCTATTGTTTCATGCACAGGACTATTTTATTGTATACAATGATCTTCAAGTTGTGTGTATAAGGTATATATTTAAAAAAAAAAGCAACAAATTTTATGGTTAGAGTTGGGTTTTAATACCCAGTATCCTATGCTTTCTATCCAAATAGCCCCAAATCTAAAATAAACCCAAAATCCAACTAAAGCCCTTTTGTTCTAAGCTTTCCAGATAAGGGATATGCGAACTGTCTCTAGATGTACTTGCTTACCAAGCTTATTTTGATTATAGTCTTTTAATTCTGACTTTTTTCTCAATTTAAGTCCTAGGCCTAGGAGTACCATGGAAGGCCATTGCTGCTGTAATTACTGAAGAGTTAATCATGTTTAAATGCCTAGGGTAGCCGGGCGTGGTGGCTCACGCCTGTAATCCCAGCACTTGGGAGGCTGAGGCAGGAGGATCGGTGCAAGTTCGAGACCAGCCTGGGCTACAAAAGTGAGCTCAAGGCCAGCCTGAGCTGCATAGCGAGACCCTGTCTCAAAAAGACAAAAACAAACAAACAAACAAACAAAAAAACTGCTTGTGTTGTGAATAACTCACTAAAATTTCTTTATAAGTATTCATTGAAACTAAAATAATATTGCATTGTAAGCATTACAGTAAAATT
>PVJA010022404.1:0-34193 GCA_004027025.1 Myocastor coypus
TCATCTCTGCAATCTTACCAGTCAGGGAGAGAAAGAGAGTAACTTCGCATAGTGGCTTTGCTTAATGTACTAAGCCGAAAGCACAACCAAGAGATAAAAGAGTGGAGAAAGCACTTTTACTCTAACCAACTAAGACCAACATGGCTCTTTTCAAACCAATATTGTCCCTTACGAAGAGTAGCATGTGAATTTCATTATATATATTTATTTAGGAAAATACTTTAGAGGTTAGCAGTATTTGTGAGCAAGTTCAGGTGAAGGTCATTGTGTAAGAATGAAAAATGGGGAAGTTTCTAACAGTTCTTGAGCATAGGCTACTTATTCAAAATGAGTCATGTTACTGTTTGCGTCTTGACCCCACCCCCCAGCCTCACATAGTCATAGATGGAGCTTCCTCAGAGGTGGTGAAATCTAGAGTGTGTGGCTGACTCCTGGTGCAGTGCTGGGAGTAAGGGTGGTAGGAGTAAGGGCTGGTGGGTACTAAAGTAGGCCACTGGTTGGTTTGGCTCTGGCCTAATCCCAGGCAGGTGGGTACAATTGAAAGGATGGCAAGAGCCTTGCCTTTGCTCCTGACTTGCCTGCTTTGGCTGTCTGCATCTCTCCTCTGCATTGCCCCTCTGTCAAGCTGTCCTACCTTGGAGTAAGTTGGGTACACCTCTACAACCTGGGAAGCAAATAAATTTTTCCTTCTTTAGCTTTGGGTGTCAGGTATTGTGTCTCAACAAAAAGAAATAACAAAGACAGGAAAGATGGAGAACACAGATGTCTCTGGACACACTCATCCTGGGTCATGAAAATGAGGACTTGAGTGTTTCTGGTTCAATATTATAGTAAGCCAATTTATTCCAGGAGTCCTGAAGGAATCAATGACAATAGGATGGCAGCTTTGGTGGTGTGCTACAATTTCTTTAAAGAAATCTTAATTGAAATAAAAAAGGTGCATTAATACCTGGGTTTGCCTCAAAGATACCTGCCTCTTTCAGTTGTTAATAAATTCATCATATACCTCAGCAGAAGAAACTTATATAGCCTTCTCAGTGCTTAATTATTAAACAAAAGACCAAAGGTTATCAGACACCTATATACATATCACCAGTGGCAAGGATGATTTTGTATTTTAGGAAAGGGTCCAAAGGGTATTCCAGGTCTCACTACTAGATTGGCTTCATAGTGATCCACCTGTCTACAGCCTCCTAAGAGCTGGAATTACAGGTGCGTGCTGCCACGTCCAGTCTCAATTGCTGTCTCAGCACAGCCCCACTGCCCAGGGAGTGAGGGGGACGTGGTGGGCCTGGTGATCAAATCCCCAGCCCCAGCACCTGCTTACAGGTACTTTAATCCACTGAGCTATTTGGCCGGCCCAAGATGACTATTATTAAGAAATGAAAAATAATGTCTGTAACAGTCATTAATATTCAAATGACAAAAATCATGATTTTAGGTGAGAAATTCTCAGCACTGGAAGAAGTAGGGTAAAATTTTAAGACAAATGTTAGAAATAAAATATATATATATATTTCCAGAACTCTGCTCCCTGAATTTGAAACACAAACTCTAAAAATAAAAGGTGTGATTGGTGTGTGTTTAGCTAATTTTCCTTAGCTTTTTCACTTTTTGTCCTTTCCTTGAAACAGACACACCAGCAATCACCGTGGCACGCTGTGCTTCTGTGACCTTTTGCTGAGCATGCCTTGCAAAGAACGGTGGCCAGGCCACACAGTGAGCTCACTAACACGCAGGTAACTCTCGATGGTGAATGTGCACCTCTGAGTAAGGCATGCTAATACTATGGTTATGATTTTTTTTCTGTACAAGTTTTTGTTGTGTTGTCTGTCTTGCTGAAAATATTAAAAATACTAATATAAATGCAACAATTGCAGCTGGTGTTTTAGTGTGGTAGCTGAGGGTTCTTTTTCTAGTCAGTTATTGAAACAAATATAATATTTAGGGCCAAATTCCTTAAAATGATGCATAGCAGTTAATTTTACATTTTTCTCTTTATCGATAAGAGAAAGTGCAAGATTATGCTTGACAAAATTGAGAAGGTACAAGAACCCCCGGGAAGAATAGTAAAAACACATAGACTGCTTTCTCCTAGTTTCTGATTGGGGCCCTAAAATATTCATCCCCCCAGTTTCCCAATTCTAGTCTTGGGGAATCAGTCCTTGCATATAAATCGTTGAGGAATTAAAATATCTTCGCCTGTCTCTGAGTCAGCTATTTCTGGTTGAACCATTTATTATGTCTTAAACTATTAATAGAGTTTAATATCCCTATCTTTACTCTTACTTTAATTCAAAAGGAAGAGAGTTCTGCTGTAGGGAAGTCAATTAAACCACTCATTACTATAAATATGATGAAGGTCGAAAATTTTCTATTACCATAATTCCTGTGAGGTACTTGCAGGCAGATTTAAGAGAAAGCGTAGCAGAATATTTATGTTGCATCCAGCTTCACAGGTGTAAACTGTAAGTAAATACACACTTGGGGAATTTGATTAGTGCCAACTCTGTGATGTGATGTCTCCACACACCAAAATGGTCTCGAATAAATTAAGTCCAGGAAAGGAAGACGTGAACAGAGTCAGGCTGCCAGTCAGATTCCTTTTAGCAGATCTGTACAAGCAGTCATTCAATTTAACATTCACTTGTTTGTCTTGCTATCCAGAAGCCATTCGCTCATTTGTTAATGTGATAAATACTCACAGGAGTCCCTACCATGGGTCAAAAGTTTAATTTATTCTATTCTTGCACAAAGGCTTTTAGTGAAAACATAGACTTCAATTTTCTCCTGAACCAAGAGACTAGCATGGCTACTGAAAGGCAAAACTCAGTCTGACTGGTTCCTTTTGAAGCCTTTTTCAAATTGTCTTTGAACCTCTGTCCTCGGGGAAGGCAGGTAAGTTGCCTGGTTCTAGCGCTTAGCACTTAGGAACTTCTGCTGGTTATATACAGATTATCAATTCATAAAAGCACAGAGCCACACAAGTGATTTCATTCTAATCTGTAGTTTGATTTACTTATCAAAGGATTCACTGTGTTTTAAAGCCTCAGGTTTCTTTTCCTTCTCCACAGGCTGTCTTAGGAGAGGCCTCCAGAAAAAGTCTTCTCAAACTTGTCCATTATAATTACTTAGAAAAAGGGGGGAAAACATTTCAGAGTACTTTGACATAGAAAAAAAATCATTATTTGTTTTTTCAGAATAAGTATGCCTGGAATTATTTAAGTAAGAATTAATTATGAAAAAATATATCTACTAAGCTAACCCTAGGTAATATATAAGGTAAAATTGTATGTAATTTGTAAGCTTGTTCTATCTGCAAAAGATGTAGGATTCAGATTGCTAAAAAATATTTCTACGGATTAAGCATAAATATATGAACATTTCTTTTAAAAATTCAGTGCCAGGCCTTTCTGTCAGAAATGTTTCTACATTATTTCTGTAAAAAAGTCCAGTTTGATTTATATCATCTTGACTTAAAATATCTTTTAGGGGTCTGTAACCTACCTCATGTCAAGAGCACTTTCGTTTCACTTCAGGGTTTTTTGGAGTAAACTTAACTCAACAGTTTTTCAAGTATATCAATTTTACAGGAACTGCATCATTTGAGGAAAAGAAGAAGGGAAATTTAAAATGACCTACAAGGTTACAGTGGTATTTCAAATACAGTGCAGTAAAACCAGTACAAAGAAAGAAATAAAACTGATGAGATATATAGATAGTAATCTGTTAATGAAAAAATAAACAAGTCTGAGAAGATGCAGGAGAGATAATGATAAATAGAGTGAATGAGATCTCTCAGAGAGTAGCCATTGTACTGATAAGTTCATTTGGCAATTAGAAATTTTGATATGAGGAAAGCAATTAGGTATAAACACGAAAGTGCTGACAGCCGGATGGGTATGCGGTCTCTAAAAGGTCACCTTCTTGGTGATAAATAGTTTGCAGCACCAGCCTTTTACAGGTTAAAAAAATAATAATAATGAAAGAATTAATGTGAAGGAGGCAAGAATTTTACAAACACCAAGTAGGTGAAAACCATTTTAAAACTAAAAATTTCCCAAACCAAAAGGAAATGAAAGACCATAATAAAAATAGCATGGTGCGCTTGATATTTTAAAGAACTACACAACCCGGGCGTGGTGGCGCACCCCTGTAATCCTAGCACTTGGGAGGCTGAGGCAGGAGGATTGGTGCGAGTTCGAGACCAGCCTGGGCTACAAAAGTGAGCTCAAGGTCAGCCTGAACTGTACAACAAGACCCTGTCTCAAAAAGAAAGAAAGAAAGAAAGAAAGAAAGAAAGAAAGAAAAAGAACTACACAGCATCGTCAACCCCATTTATTTGATCTTTTCATCTACCAAATAGGAGAGATGAGAATGAAATGATTTCTTCCTATAAAAATTAGTAAGGTTGCTACTCAGAGATTACATATTCAGACTTCATATTTTTTCTGTAAATTCCTAGCTGCCAGGCACACTACAATGTCTTCTTCCTTTTAAAAATTATTTCTTCTTTCTTTCGCTCCCTGCTTTCAACTTGTGAGCGCATGCATGTAGTACACAATGTCTCAGTGCCTTATGTAGACCAGGCACATGCCCATAGCACATTCTAACTCCTCTTTTAATCCCCTTTCTTCCAATGCCTGATGCCCACCCATTTTGGTACATCTTAGAAGCGCATCATGACTGCATCCCTTGGCTGGATGAACAGCATGGCTTAATTGCTTTTTTTGCCTGGTATCCCTTTCCTCCTTCCTCCCTAGCTCCATTTCTTAATACCCTTCCTTTTAAGTATGATCTGGCTCCCTACTTCCTATTCTCTATCTTTGACCTCTTACACCTTGCTTCCAGCAAATAAAAATTAAATGGCCCTGGTATCACTCAGATGCCTGCTTGAGAAAAGGGCTCTGAAACTGGAGGCTGTGCTGTCTCTGAGTCAGGTTCATCTCCACACTATCATTCCCTCTGAATTGAGAGTGAGGAGACATTTTTCTCCTTTGCTTTCACTTTCTGCTGGGGCTTGGGACTACCAGTAATTCATTCCCTTCTTCCGAACTATTGAACTCATTCAGAGGTAAAACTGTAGTGGGGAAAACACTAGCAAAAGTGCTCGAAAAAGCACTTTGGCGTGAATATAAAAGAGCCTTGCCCACCGATCTGGTAAGGCACAAAGGAAGATAAATATAGGTCTGTAAAGCTGATCCTGGATAAGGAAGGAAGGAAGCCTACACTGAGGAATGTGGCAGGATCGGTGCACACATTGAGATAGAAAGTGAAAGCGAGGAGTAAAATAAGAAGACAGGAGGGTTTCTCCCAATTGATGGACTTCTACATCAAGACAGGGATTCATTCCAAGTAGGAGAGAATCTAAATTACAGCTGGGTTAACATCTTTAACTCTTCACCATTATGTTCTGGAGGTAGTACAGGATTGTATCATAGCTCAGGACCTTTCTAGCTTGACTCTGTCTTTGCCTGCTTGATTGTTTTCTATTCTCTCTCAAAGATGCACCACGTAGTTCAAGAACGTTCCAGTTTTGGCCACTGGTTCCAAAAGACAACAGAAATAGATGAGGTATGTATCATGAGATGTAGAGACAGTAATCCATTAGTGGATAAATAAATAAGACTGAGAAGATGTAGGCAAGATGATGACATGTGTGAAAGAGATTTTGCAGAGAGAGAACCATTTGAGAGACAAGTTCATTTGGTAATTAGATGTGCTGACACTGAGAAAAGCCATCTGGTCTAAACATAAAATTGCTGGCAGCGTATAAGTATTTTCTTCTATTTGCTTTTACTCACCCACCTTTAATGGCTATTTACCTACAGCTACACCCATGGCTTTATCTGTAACAACTTGGTCAAAAGTTTCTCATTTCCACTTCCTATTTGTAAAACGATTAGCACCTGCGGTCTTTATCCTGCATGCTTATACTCCAAACTAAAATGTAGGCCTCTACTTCTGTACTAGGACAGAAGAGAATGTACAGTGGAGACCAGTGGAAGGTCTCATACTGTCACCAGGAACTTAATACCGATACGTTGGTGGAGGAGCAATTCTCATGCATGCAACCATTCTCCCTGTGGTCAACAGTTTTGAAATTTCTAACAAATGTGCTGATCATTCCCAAGAATGACTGATGCCAAAATATTGTTCACAGCTTCTTCCTTGATTCTTGCAACCTTTGGGGGACAGAAGTGTTCTGGCCCTGTGTTTACTCTGCTTCATAGTCTCCTCATGTTACTTCAGTTGAGGTCATTGTGTTCATTCAGGGTACTTTCTAGTCTCAACCGCCAGAGCTCACTTCTCATTATGTGTTTTCAAGGGAAGATAAATCGATACATTAGATTTGTGTATATTCTTTCTCTTTCCAACAGTGATGAAAAGTCTAAGAAGAACCATTATTAGGTTACTAGTTGTCACTGCATTTTTTAAAGCAAAGTTTTATTTCTATATTAAATCAGAAGCTCCTTATGCCATATGTCTATATATAATTTTTTTAAATTTTGAGTTACCACACTACAGAGGCACACTTGCATGCAAAGAATTGTCATATTAAATGTATACCACTTGGTGAAGATGAAAGTAAGTTTATATTCTATAAATCTCCATATCATCTCTAAAGATTTTCTACCTTCTTTCTTTATTACACATGATAAAAGCATTTAAAGAAAAATCCTTTAAATATTCATGTATTATTACTTACCGTCTGCTTGTGTGGTCTCTGTGCCTACCATTTTCTATAACTGAAGCTTTGTATTCTTTGGTGTATACTCCCAAGCACCCTTGTGCCTGAGAACCACCATTCAACTTTCTGCAATCTATGTGCTTGTTTGAGCTGTGTCATATTTGTGGCATCGTATCTTGAGCGTTGTTTTCAATTTGTGAGGCGCGTCAGTAAGGATTTCCATGATAGGTGAAACAATCAAATTCGCACCAGCAATATATAACTTTTCCTTTTTTCCCACATACTACATACTTATAAACAATATTTAGATTAATTTTTAACATTTTAATCTTGGTGTGTGTGTGTGTGTGTGTGTGTGTGTGTGTGTGTGTGAGGACCTGGTACTTGGCAGGCAAGTATTGTACTTCTGGACTCTTTTTAGTTTTCACAATAGCCAATCAAAAACTTCATATACAATGATGTATCAATATGGTTTTGATTTAGTTTTGATTTTTCTGGAAATTACAAGCAACTTTTAATATATACCTATTTGTTAGTTGAATGTTGTCTTTGGATAAATGTTTATTTAGTACTTTGATCATTTTTAAATGAAATTCTTAGTTTTTTATGTATTTAGCACAGGGTCTACAGCGTCTCCCTATACAAATCAGCGTCGTAGTCATCCTCCATTTTCAGCCTCTCAAGTGCTGGGATAAGAGGTGCACACCGCCATGCCCAGTCTCAATCGCCATCACAGAGGAGCCACCACTGGCACACTGGGGATCAAACCCTGGACCCTGCTTCTGACTATACAAGGGCTTTAATACACTGAGCTGCGTGGCTGGACCTAAATTCCTAGTTTTTATGAATTAATTTTAGGAGTTCCTGATGCATTTTAGATATTAACACTTGATCAGGGTTATGGCATGTAATTATTTGCTTCTATAGATTACCATTAAATTTTGCTGATTTTTCCTTTGCTACGAATTTTAATAAGATATAATTCATTTATTACTTATCTTTTTGGTGTCAAATCTAAAAATGTATTACCAAACTTCAAAATATGTTTCCTGAATATTTTTCTATTTGTTTTCAATTCATGTTTTTATTATTATTTTAAAATTTATTTGATTTTGGGGGGGGTATTTATTTTCTATAAATCATAAGGCAATGATCTACTTTCAATCATTTTCCTAGAGAAATTCAATTTTTACAAAATAATATGTTAAAGAAACTGTAATTTTCGTATTATATATTTTTTATTCTATTTTACAAGATGAGTCAGACATACAGTCATGAATTTATTTCTGGAATCTCTCTTCTGCTTCAGTGCTGCATAAATGTCTTTATGTTAGTTCCATACTATTTTAAATTATGTAGCTTTGTATTATATTTTGAAAGCATACAGTGGAAGTCTCTAGCTTCACTGTCTTCATTTAAATTTTTTCTACTTGAGATTTTTGGGTTTCCATTAGAATTTTTTTCTTTATGTGGAAAACAATTCTGACATTAGAATTATATGGAATCTAGAGAACATTTGTGGTATTATCAATATTTTATCAACACCCATTCTTTAAATCCTTGAATGCAGGATAACATTACATTTATTATATCTTTAAATTTTACGTAGTATTTCACAGTTTTATGTGTACAAGAGTTTTATTTATTTATTTATTTTGCGGGACCAGGATTCAAACTCATGACCTTGCACTTGCCAGGCAGGCACTTGTGCCATGGAGCTATCTTCCCAGCCCCTACAAGAGTTTTAATAAGTATGTTTAGTCCTAGATATTTCCACCTTTTTCATTCTACTGTTTATGATAGTTTTCTTAATATCCTTTTTGGAAAACTTTCTATTAAAGTACAGAAAAGTAATTCTATGTTGGTTCACATAATTTTTCTTAGCCTCAAATTCTACATGTTTAAATAAAACTACAGGATGAAAAAAAATGTTTGTACATATTGAAAAAACTAAAGAAAAATTATGGAAAACTGTACTCAACTCAGGTGAGGGAGTGCACTAAAGAAATTTATCTACATATGTAAGAAGGATTGTTTGGACAACTGTACTGTACATTTCTGCAGTTCTATGGAAAGGACCAGATGATACTTAGTTTTCTTTCATTTTTCAATAGTTTGTAGTTTTTCTCTTCTTAGTTTTTTTGTGCTTTTTTTATTCTTCTTCCCATTTTACATGCATTTATCCGGTAATATGAATAACCAGTTGGAAGACAACACTATGTATTACAACAAATACTGTGAAATTTTACATCGCTGGTCATTTTTTCTTTTATCTCTAATTTGCATTCCTTCTATAAAAGAAAAAAAAATGGACCAGGGAGATAGCTCAGTAAAATAAGCTCTTGCCTGGCAAACTCAATGTCCTGAGTTCTATCATCCAGTACTGAAAAACAAAAAACAAAACCAAAAAAGAAAAAGAAAAGAAAAAAAAAAAAGAATAAAAGATAAGAAAAGAGAAATATATATACATTCAAGCAAAATAAAGGAGGAAAGGGCCAGTGATATAGCTCAGTGGGCCAGGGTTCAATCCATGGCACCGCATCCTCTACCGGCATTGGTGCTAGCCCCACCCCTGGACACACTAAGTTAGCAGTGGAGTCCAGGAGTGGTGGCACACACCTACAATCACAGAACTAAGGAAGCAGAAGTCAGGAGGATCACTATGAGTCCAATTGGAGTAGTGAGATCCTACAAATTTAAAAAAAAAATTTAATTAATTAAATAAAGGAGAAAAAGGAGGGGAAGATAGAATATGTGAATTATGTCTGCTTAGCTTCATGAGATTTAGGTATCTAGAACTTAAGACAGACCAAAATAAACCAGCATTGGAATCAATGGGGTGTGGGGAATAGTGACCACTGATTTAAAGTCTCTATTTGTATGATATAATAACTCAAAATTTATTCAAAATATATAACTAGAATATTGTTAAGTGCATTAATTTTTTAGTAAAAATGTGTAGGAAAATAACATTTTTATTAACTGATTTCTATAGCGGCCAACCTAAGCTTTTTTTTTTTCTTTAATGTGAAAAATTCTAATCTCATGATTTTAAGAAAAGAAAAAAACAAGTGCCACCTAAAAGGGAATTTTGAATTATGATGCAAAAAGTGAAACATCAGAATATTACTGAAAAACAAGCAATGTATAAAACAATTATGGTGAAGTTGACACCAAGTCTCTACTGTGTTGTATTTCACCAAACTGAAACGTTCCCATACAGACACACACACACACACACACACACTAATAACAACAACAAATATATATATATATATATGTACATATACATATATATTATTTAATTAATATAGTCCGTGATTCCCTTGAGACTTGATTTTTTTTTTCCATAGAACAGAAGATAAAACATAATGAAAGAGATAGGATTGGTGGTGCACTCCTCTAATCCCAGCACTTGGCAGGCAGAGACAGGAGGATTAGCATGAGTTCAAGACCAGCCTGGGCTACAAAAGTGAGCTCAAGGACATCCTGAACTACATAGAAAGACCCTTTCTCAAAAAGACAAAAAAAGAACAAAACACTATCAAAGAACCTCTGCCTTTTTGTAATGTGTGAAGAGAGAAATGGATTATGAAGATCAGAGATTTGGACAATGCTAAGAAGTCAGTGGTAACTAGAATAGTTTAAAGACTTAAATAATAATTCCTTTAGGATGAGGTGAGTGGTAAGATTTCTTCAATTACCTTTCTATGTTTTGCTGGAATCTAACTTTTTTTACATTTCAGACATAATCTCACATTTTATGTTGCATGTATATGTTATCAATTATTATATCATATTTAAGTATTACTTGACAAGGGATAGCTTCAGTAGTAGCTTTGATCTTCATGGTGTTTGCTACAGGAGGAATAAGAATTCTATATTCTATGAAAGCATATTGGACAAGGCTAGACTTCTTAAACAACTCAGAGACAGCAATGTGTTTTGAGAATTATAAATGCTAAGTTAGATGCAAGCATAGTGAAAAAGGATAAATGAGGTAACTATTGGTACCTTGTTAGAACTTTATAATTGTCCACTCAGAATTAAAATTTAACTAAAAATTTATATGTAGCTAATGAAGCCTAATGACAGCAGAAGGTTTTTACAGCACTATATACTAAAAACTGAGGCCAAATAATTTGGAAAGCATCTCATTTTACAGAATACCAAGTGATAAGTGCCTCTATGACAGAGATGGAAGATTCCATAATCACAGTTCACAGAGCCCCAGAGGGCAGATCTCAGCATCACAGGATTAAAGAATAATGGCAAAAAAACCTCAAGACTGATCTTGGTATATGGATAGAATTTTAAGACACAGCTCAGTTCTATTTACAAAATCACTACCATAATAGAAATAGAAAACTCTGATATGAGTACCAACAACAGAACTCCATTTGTCTACCTATAAAGCTCCAACCAAGGTCTAGGTGTGAGCCAACAGAGCTAAAGGATCCATAAGAAAGACTCTAAGTAATGCCTGATTTGACAGTATATCTATAGTTTAGTGGGGATGATAAAGAAGACATATTCAGAAGAAATAAGGTAAGAGCTGAAAAGTAGGAAATGATGGTCAGTATCATCTTTGTTTTTGTATAGAATATGACGGCCAACTTAGATCTAAAAATGAGAGAAGTGGAAAAGTTTTAATGTTTAACAGAAAAGTTAAAGACAAATATGTACAATGCCTGTTGCAAACAAATGCATTTCAAGTCAACTTTATGGAACTTAGCATATATAAGCCAAGAATGAATAATTAAAATTTTCAGCTCGGATGCTGAAAACAAGAGGATCACTACAAGTCCAATCTGTGTAGTGAGACCCTGCAGACTCTATACTAAATACATAAAAAATAAAACTCGAGTTAAATTATGATATACTTTGTAGTTATTATAGGTGTCAAGGAGGTGTGCTAACTGTAATTTGGGACTGGGACATATGATATGCAAGAGAGACAACACAGCATGACAACACCAGCCAATTTAGGGCAGTCTGCAAAATTTGAGTTTCAGTTCCAAGCAGCAGTGATAAAGATTTCATATAAGGAGGTATAACACAAGGGACAAAGAGAGAAGAAAGAGACACAAAAATAATATGAGCAATATCTGGACTAGAACTATTTAGAAAAGGAAACTTTTGTTTTAATTTTCATTACAAATCAATCATCTAAATATCCTTTGAGACCTCGATGTAGAAGCTAATGTTCAATATTTATCATTAATCTCCAACCTTGCAAATCTTCTTTATCTCTTCTCAGGCTTTCTGAGCTGAGGAAATCTCAGCTTTGTAGTCATTAGTGATCATTATCCTTAAATGAAAATGTACTGGAAATAACTTTTATATCATTCTTAGGGGTAATTTAAAGACTAAAAAGGAAATGTTAATGTTGAAAAAGAACAGTATAATAGATGCGAAGTCTGCTAAAGAGAATCAGCAGTAAAAGAGATGTCCTTTTCCGGTAACTTCAAGTAAAATCTCTACTTTTCCACGTTTCTTAGCAGGTAAACAATAACATCAATAAAAAAGCTCTATCCCTGGCATCTTAATAAAGAGAATGAGTTCCAACAAATAAAACTTAGTAAGTGGCACCTTGCATTTTCAGTGGCTTGAAATTACTACATTATGTAATTAGCAAATAAAATTATTGTGAAAAACTCAGTTTATCTTCAACTCATTACATTAAGATAATTTGATATAGCTTTTATTCTCAGTCTTATCAAATCCTTATAAGCAGACAGTCTAGCCCATTAGATAATGTCTTTTGATTCCTCAATAACCAGACCATCCAATGTTACTAAAACTTTGTAGTGCCCCTGGGATCTGTGTCAATAGTTGATAAATTTCTGGACTGAAAAGTTGTGGAAGGAAGAAAACACTGACTAGCTCTTGTTACAGGAAGTGGAAGGAGGCACTAACCACCCTGTTCCACTTAGACTCAAACAATGTAGCAAGAAACAGGATGATGTCAATGACAACCTATCCTTCTCACTAGGCACCACCTCCCTCATAGTCACCTGCACTCTGCTAGTTCTGTCAACCCTGTAGCACTGAGTTGACACTCAGAGACTAATTCGGTCTACATGTCCAATGCTATGGTTCTTGCAGATTCTATGTTCTTCCTGCCAATTTGTCCCATTCTCATATTACTGTAAACCATTTTATCTCCTTCTGCTTTGTGTTACCATACAATATTGCATTCTAAAGAGAGCTCAATTTGTTCACTGTCTACATATGGAAACTTCTATTGACTTCCTCAAACTGAAACTTGATTTTTCCTAGAAATCATAAAAATCTATTGATCATTTTTTACTTTCAAAACTCTCCTCCATTCAAATTTAGACTCTTTGCTTCCTTTCTCATTAGTATATTTTGATATTTCATGTGTTTTCCTTCATTCAGGAGTTAAACTAAACTAAATTCTGTGACATCAGAAGTCTTGCTCTAATACTTAAAAATTGCAGTACTTTCTATATGCCATAAATCTACCTCGTTTGTTCTAAAATGTTTTCTCTAGTCAGTGAACTCTATTACTACTCTTTTAGCATCTAATTCCAAACAGCATATCCTAAAAGTTCATTTTTTAAATTTGAACTAATTATCTTAATTTCACACTTCAAATTGCTATCCTTTTATAACCTCATTTTAAATAGAATGGCACATAGTGAATGACTCAGAATGACTGATTTTGGGATACATCCTTAACATAGAGGAGAACATAATGTAAGTGTGAATTTATTCAAGTCACAGAAATAAGAAATAAACACAATGTACATTTTTCAATAGAAAAAATAAAATGCCAAAAATCTAACTGATGATAGAAAGTTTGATTAAATGGAAATATTAGTGTTGGAATCAGTCAAGAAAAAGAAGTTGCAATTATAAGGAGATATGATTGCATACAATAAAATATAAATATTATACGAATATCATGTAACATATGTCAAATTAAAATCTTAGGCAAATGAACAGTTTCTTAAATAGAGTTTACAGAAACTGACTCAGGAAATAAAAGAGAAATTATGATTAATAGGATTTATCACTGATATTGAACCAGTGTTTGAAAGTGAATGTCCTACACACACACACACACACACACACACACACACACACACACACACAAATACACACATTAAGCCCACATAGTTTTTTTGTGTATTTCATATAGAATCTCACTACACAGCTCATACTCTTCGTGGTCTCCTGTTTTCAGCCTCCCCAGTGCTGGGATTATAGGCGTACACCACCATGTTCATATTCAGTGGCAGGCTCAGTGCACCGGGAGGCAGAGCTGGCATGGCATGCGGTAACAGGGATCAAACCTTGGTCCCTATACTTGCCTAAGCAGGCATTTAGTCCACTGAGTTAGCTTATCAGCCCACCATGTAGTTTTTGTTCTTCCACACTATACTGCCAATTTTCAAACTCTTACACCAAAAATTCTGAAAGAAAATTTGAAGACTGTGTATTTTTCATAAATATACTCTCATTTTTCAACAAAAATGATTGTGAAGGGAAAAAAATCTCTACTGTTTAGGAAGGAAGAATAATCCAAAAATTAGGATGTCAAGCTGCAAGATTGAAGGAGAAATGATCTTTCCAAACTGTTCCAGCTTCTGAGGACACAATGCACACCCATAACTCAGTGACTAAAAACATTGACTTTGCTCACAGATCTGCTACTTGGGAGAAACTTCAGAGAATTTATAGATGTATTTCAAAGGCATTATGGTAACCAGAGTCTTGTGTTTCTAAAAGATATGGGTGATAAAATAAGTAAGATAAAGAATTTGAGGGCGTGGTGGCGCACGCCTGTAATCCCAGCACTCGGGAGGCTGAGGCAGGAGGATCGGTGCGTCGGTGCGAGTTCGAGACCAGCCTGGGCTACAAAAGTGAGCTCAGGACCAGCCTCAACTGCATTGCCAGACCGTGTCTCAAAAAAAACAAAAACAAAGAATTTGAAATAAGACTTCGCAAAAGCAATAATCCTAAATGACTTAGAAGCTAAGAGTTCTCCTCTTACAAAGAGATGTCAGAGAAAGATAATCACACAAATGCAGCTGTGCTACCCAGGACAACAGACAGGAACATTTGATATGACCATAAAAGAGGTCATGCTTCCCTTCTTTAAGAACTCACAACTGTTGGGGCTGGGAGAGAGCTCTGTGGCACAATTGCCAGCCTGGCAAGTACAAGATTGTGAGTTCAAACCCCAGTTCCGTAAAACAACAACAAAAGAATTCACAAATTCGCAAGGGCTGATTCACCGCAGCTTGAGTTTGAAATCTGACTGTAGTTAACATAAGAGCTCAAAATTGTGAAATATATACTGTAAACTGTGCACCTGATTGAAAGCGATTCACTGCTCACAAATTTTCTAGAAAAAGCTTGAAAAGGAAAAAAATTCCTCATCTCATTTCATAAGAGCAGTAGTATAACGCTAAGGTGGAGTGTTTCAACACTGCACCTTTGTTTGAGTTTCTCCCTTACTGATGAAAACTCAGTAGTTGCAGTTATCTTTTTATTGCTGAAATACTGTATATGATAATTACATATTGAAAGAGGAAATGTTTGTTTTGATTCACAGTTCATAGCAGTATTAGTCTATTGCTCTCTGGCTCCAAGACAGGACAGTATGGCAAAGGGACAAGGTAGAGGAACTTTGTGACATAGCTGCAGGAAGCAGAGTGATCAAAGGAGGAGGTAGGGACATGACCCCTTCTGAACCAGGCCGTGAGTCTTACCTCCTCCCACCAGTGCTCCAGTTTCCACCACCCAATCACATTTGGGTATAAAATCCCAGGAAACTCATTCATTGATAAGCATTGTCTTAGTAACTTTTCTCCCATTGCTGAGATAACCTATCTGACCCTCAAGGTTAAAGGAGGAAAGCTTTATGTACATCACAGTTTATAGATGTTTCAGTTCAGAGTCAGCTGGCTCCAAGGCAGGATGGAGTGGCAGAGAGTCAAAAGTTCATAGTAGTGGAAAATAGCAAAAGCTAGAGCCAAAGGAAGAGCAAACCTTTGTCCCTCCCATACATTGTCCACAGGCTACCTACTATAAGACAGGTGTAGCACTCACACATCCAATCCCAGCAATAGACAATGAACTAATTCCAAACTCTAGCCGGGCATGATGGCTCACACCTGTAATCCCAGCACTCGGGAGGCTGACACAGGAGGATTGGTGCGAGTTCAGGACCAGCCTGGGCTAGAAAAGTGAGCTCAAGGCCAGCCTCAATTGCATAACGAGACCCTGTCTCAAAAAGACAAAAAAAAAAGAAAAAAAAAATTCCAAACTCTAGCTTCAGTTACCTCTAAGAATCCCATCCCCTATGACTGAATGAAGCTTTGGGGGGCTGGCCAGACACAAACCATAAGAAGTATCACGCCCACTTAATTCAATCAGGTCCAAAAGGTCCCACTTATGATATCATGAAGCTTTAAGGGGACATTTAATTATTAACCACAACATTCTATGCACTTCACACAAAAGACACATGCTTATGTCTTTATGCAAAATGCATTCTGTCTACCCTAAGAGTTTCCAGAGTCCTACTAGTTTCAGCATTACTGTTCAATGTCCAAAATATCTTCTGAGCTTTATAGCGAAGTCCTTGCTGTCAGCTTCTGTAAATTTGTTTTTAAAATTAAATGTTCCTAGCATATAAAAGCTCAGGGTAAACATTCCCATTACAAAAGAGAAAAATGAGAGGTTAGAAAGAAATAGAACCAAAGCAAAACTGAGGTCCAGCCGGGCAAACGTTAAATCCTGTAGTTTTATGTCCAGCACCCGAGGCAATCTACGGCAAGATTTGAGCTCCACACTGCTCAGACAGCTGCAGCTTTGTGGCACTGTGAGTGTGCACAGCCCTCGTGGATTCTCACTCAGGCTGCCTTTGCTTGTTGCTTACAGAATTTCTCGCATCTCCCCTGTTTTTAGCTTTTTTTTTTTTTTTTTTTTTTTTTTTTTTTTTTTTTTTTTTTTTTTTTTTATATACTGTTCTTCACACTTACAGTTTCTTACACTGCCTTTTTAGGGACACATTGCCTGGCTTCCAGAAGCTTCTAGTATTTAAGTGAAAGCCTCCCTCAGCCCTCAAATCCTACATTCTGCATGCACGTAAAATGAGTACACTGTGGACAATGCAGTGGCATTCCACAAACTGAAGCAGCAGTCTGTCTCTTTTGCATTTGCTTCTGTTTTAAGAGGCTGCCAGCCGGGCATGGTGGCTCACGTCTGTAATCCTAGCACTCGGGAGGCGGAGGCAGGAGGATCAGTGCGAGTTCGAGACCAGCCTGGGCTACAAAAGTGAGCTCAAGGCCAGCCTGAACTGCATAGTGATACCCTGTCTCAAAAAGACAAAAAAAAAAAGAGGCTGCCAAGTGCCTGGATTGCCGAGCAAAATAAACTGAATCCCATAGAGTGAATTCTGTCTCTTTCAGACCACCACTTACCAGGAGCATAGTGTCGTAGGGCTCTTTAAAAAATAAAATCAAGATATATAATGGACAGATGCAAATTCCCTGTTGTGCATATCAATCAATAAAATTAAATGAAAAAAAAAAAACGCAAAAGCATTTAAAAAAAAAAAAAAAAACTTTTTATTTTCCAAATTGGAATCTATAGAAGGTAGAACATTTCAGAATTCCTCCCACATTATCAGGGCATCTTTTTTTTTTTTTTTTTCTACACCCAAAGCACTTGGCTACTCTTTAATACTAATCTTTCTTTCAACCTCTCTCTCCTTTGTACCATCTTTTTTGGCTCCAACTTTACTGGAGTTTTTTCTCTTGCCAAACTAAAACTTTTAAAATCATTCAGCTCTTCCATTTCCTTCTGACCTCTCAACATAAATCTGCAGAGATTGTGCCCCTAATCTCCCATGCCATAATTTCAATATTAGGCTTCCTAGAAATTTCCTCTGTTGGGTTTATTAGTCAGCTGATGTTAGTCTCGGACTCCCTCAGAGTTTGAAGACATGAGCAGAATGTAGATAAGCCTTTTACCAGACTATAGCGGAGAGTTCAGAGTGCGATTCCTAGGGGAGTCCTTTGTCCACCAAAGCTACCGAGCTTGGTCTTTTCCACCTGTTCTCCTCTCAGCCTTCTGTTCTTCAGGGCTCAGACCAGAATCTCAGTCTAGCTTGATTTACAGGATTCTCAGGCTGGTTCTCCAGGCAGAATTCCGAACCTTCCCAGACTTCTCCTCCAAAACGTTCCCAAAAGGCTTTTGTACCACATTTCAGGTGGTCATAGCACAATTCCAATTCTCTGGTATCAAAACGATATCTTAGTTACGTGAGACACATTGTATGACATCTCCAACTCAAAGGAAGGAAAGTTTACTTTGGCTCACAACTGTTGGGGACCGAGATTAGAAATGGAGTCCAGAAGATGGCTGGGATTGTCCTTACCCTTCCCTGTAAGGCAGAGTGGATGTGGAAACGCCCCACTTTCTCCCAGTCTCAGCAGAATCCCTATGACTATGAGGCTGTGGTGCTCATAGGGTGTTCAAGCCAAGACCTGCTGAGGATGACAAAGGTCTTTGAAGCAATGGAGCAGCAGTAGTAGACAATTTTCCTGGGGGCAAAAATAGTTTTCATACTGGTCATTGTCTAGTCCTTGCAAGAATGCTTTGTCCTTCCTACGTGCCCATAACAATCACCAACTTATCCAAGAAAGGTGTCCTTCCCTCTCTAAAAATGTGTGTGTGTACTCAATAAATACCTGCCAGCTTGGAGAGTCCTTGTTATTGCTCACCCTGATGCACTGTGCTACCAGTCCCCTTTTCCATCTTACTAAGTTATCTCTTTCTACAATCTCTTCTTACCTCACATAGGCAGCTGAGGTTCCTATCCATGCATGTCACAGGTGCAACAAGTCTGGAGAGGTCAGTCTGTAGACCCATTGGCTCCAAGGAAAGAGGACATAGTGGAAGGGCACTTCAAAGGGGCACATGGAGGAACAGTATCTTCATGGCATGACATCAGGAGGCAGGAATTAATCAATGAAGGAAGCCGGGAGAGAAGCCCTGCCTGGCCACAACCTGGCTTCATCTTCTAACATCACCTTCACCTATTGACTCATCCATTGGCTGCTATCCTGAAGAGAATCATGTCTCCATGATGCAGTCACCTCCCACAAGCCCCATCAATAATCTCTTGATACCTCACAGGGACAAAAAGAACCATGTCAAGTTCTTAGAGTACCATGGAGCCAGGTGAAGAGATATCTTCTCCAATCTCCTTTATAGATAGCAGTGGACATGATTATCATGTCCAAGCACAGATAGTTAAATCAGGATCCTAAGAAGTCTTCTTATGAAAGCGCTGATTCAGCTCCATGGGTCCTACTTCCTGTCTAGACAGCAGATGTCATGGCTAGAATTGGTGAAGTCTTTTTTGGAGCATGAAGATTTGGTTCATGATTATTTACTCACTTTAAATCTTTCATTTTCTGTCTCTAGACAACATGGATTTACACTCATTACCCCCCTTCTCCTGTTTCTCCCTTCCTTTTCTTCCCTCATTTAATATTATATAGGAGGAAGATATAATAAAAGTTATTTTTCTTATTTAACAGGAAATTTAAAAAAAAAAAAACGAGGACTGGGTCTAGGGCTGTAAGATGTCCTTGGTGCTTCAGCCACCATTTACCTTTGGGGCTTGGAATCTTTGAAATGTGACTTTTATCCTCAATTGAATCAGGCCTTCTGCACTCCTATGTATCACAAAAGCATTACAGAAGATAAAAAAGAAGGCGGTTTTGTGAAAGGGGAATGGCAGCTAAATTTGTCTCTTTTAATCTAAGAATAAACAGCTGTCCTGGGAGCCCTACCTGCCACTGTTCCCCACGTTTTATTATCCAGAAACGTGCCACTGCGGCTGCACATAGACGGGAAGCAGTGTGGAAAATCAAGTGTTTAGCCAGGCACAACTCAAAATCAATTGGAGCAGGATTTCTGTTAATAAAAAGTCATAGGATGAACACTGAACGGGCAGCTCGGTGGCCCAGCAGGAGCCCCACACTTCAAAATTATGATCTTTATTCTTCATTTGTTGTGTATAAAACCAAAGTCCTTGTAATATTTTAAATGCAACCCAAGTTAGGCAAATGGGGATGATTTTAAAGGTAGGAGAAACACTTTCCAAATTTCAGCGGTAGCTCTAATCACTGTCACATGCAGACCACTTGGCAGAATTTTTGAAGGAATCATTAATGTGTGTCAGTGTTTACATTGTTATACTTTTTGGCCTGGAAATCAGCATTCCAGCTTAATTTATTAGAAGACAGTGTGGATCACTGTTTTCTAACTTTCCAATGAAAGCTTGAGCATTATTACACTCTTCGCCCGAATGTTCTTATTATAGTTCCCTCCCGTGTTTAGCCATTTTGTTGCATCTTACAGCAGTAATAATTCTTGATTCCATAAAAAATAGAATTTTACAAGCAGAACAAACAGTTCCATAAATTAGGAGGAATACCTGCCTCCTTGGAAACAAGGCATTTCTTTCTTATTCATACTTTTGTGGTGCATTTGTCTTGAAATCACACTCTCATTTTTCTTAAATTTACAGCTTCTTTTTATGGGTTGAATAGTCAGTGAAAAATTGGCTGGCATCTAGACTACCAAAGAGTAAGAAATGTGTAAGAAAAATTCATATTTTAAGATATAAATGTATTCTCAAAGCATGCATCTCCTCCTAAAATATATTTACTAGAATAAATTTTTGTTCCCCAAATCCTTTTTTTTTTAAATTGACATATAATGATTGTATATATTGCCGTGGTAAATTGCGACATCGCCATAAATGCATATACCATGAATAATCAAATTGAGGTATTTGTTGTAGGCAGGGTTTGAAAAGGAAACAACTTCATACAAGACACACAATTTATCTGTTTAGTTTATTATTCCCCAAAGAGTCCAATGCAAGCACAGGAAATCTGTCCACATACAAAAGACCTAGAGTCTAGCTGTGGACCTGAGTGCTGAGGCACTGTGCCCCACAAGTCCAAGCAGAGACCCGGAGCCCATGACAGTGTCTCATGCAGGCTTTTTTCCCAGGTCTGGGAAGGCCCAAAGATCATGGGTGGAAGCCAAAAAGTCTGTGCCAACAGAGCAACAGAACTGTGCAATTGGCTGAGGGATCTGCCCTGGAGCGAGGACGCCAGCTGAAGGGAAAGACCAGAGCCCTGCAAAGTGAAGCATAGCCATTAGCAGTGACAGCAAGGTCCTGAGCTCCTCCAACCATAACAGCCAGGAGAATATCAGAAAAACCAGCGTGACAAGCTTCTCCAAGAGAATCGAGAGTCTCCTCTCTCCCCCACTACTTCTCTTTTTATGCTTTCAGCAGAAATCCTCAGGTGCACCTTCCACACCCAGCACCATGCTGGTTCAGTTGAGCTGGATATTATAAACTGGCCACCAGTTTTCAATCTATCACAGCATTTAACATATCCGTAACTTCATTCATTTACCAATTCTATGTAGTGAGAACATTTAAAATATTTTCTTTCAGCTATTTTGAAATATGACATGCAAAATTGTTTGCCATATCAATTTGCTATGCAATACAACACCAAATTAACTGCTGTCACTAAGCTGTGTACCCCTCCACCAATCTCTCCCTAACTTCCACTCTGCTACACCTCTAGCTTTTGGTAACCACTTTTATAATCCATTTTTATTCCACATATACATTTACAAAACATTTTAAAAATTATAGTTACATACTCACTGGCATTAATCTATTTCGAAAAATCTCTGCCTTACTTGGAACACAGCCATCTTGTTTACACTGCTGCAGTTCCAGAAGTCTTCTTTCCTGGGCATGTTCAGTTGTGCTGTCCTAACTACCTCTATGCTCTGGATCAACTCATGGTCATTTGGACTGTGGAAAGAGTCAGATGGGGCAGAGTGCCGGTGGAAATAAAGTACATGGAGACTCACTGTAACCTTTTATGCCTGCCTTCCAACTGGATGGCGCTCAGAGCCATTCAAATTTTTTATCACAACCTATAAAGATAGTCTCTAAACACAATCCCAATAACTGCTTTAGAAACTTCAAAGAACAACAGGGTTCAAGGCAATTCGAATATTTGGGAGTAATAATTTCTTCAAATGGAAACTTTTACCCCATATTTTGGTAATACCTCATAATAGTTCATGGTATCAATGTGCTTTTCAGTGATTTTTCTGTGTATTTATAAACATACACATAAGTAAGTACCTGTAAAGGAAAATATTTCCTTGTACTTTGGGGTCAAATAATAGCTTTAGAATAATGCATTTATTCTCTGCAAGACAAAGTCTACTCTTATTAATCTAGTTTTATCTCTCACAATTGCTGAAGATTATTATTTTGTGGAAAAAATAGAACAGCAACAATAACTAAACAATTTGCCTTTCAAAAAAATAAACTTTATTTAATTTTTATTATAATTTTCTTTTATTTTGAAGAGTAAAAACAAGAGTAAGAAAAACAAAAGCAAAGATAGAGACAGGGTAACATAACAATACATATTTTACAGATTTTCAACACAAGAATAGCTGGTTAACAATGATTGCTATATTATCTATTTTTTATCATCAAAACATTCTGTTGCTCAGAATAACAGATATAGTTATACAAGATTGAATGTATGATTGAATATTACAACATGCTTTCAATAAATCTTTATATTTTTGTATTTTAAGGGTCTACAGAGTGTTCAGGGTCTCACTACTAGATCAGACTCATGATGAGTCTGTTTACAGCCTCCTAAGAGCTGAGATTACAGGCATGCGCCACCATGCCCAATCTCAGTTGCCCTCTCAGTGTGCCCTAGAGTCAGAGCCAGCAGGGCAGGTTTGGGACTTGAACCACTGGCCCCTGATCCTGCTTGCAGGTGCTTTAATCCACTGAGCTATTTAACCAGCCCTAAGAAATCTTAAATTTTTATTCTTATCTCTTACTTTCTTTCATTATTTTTAAAAAGAATTTACTTTAAAGAGAGTATAGTAATAATTAATATGACATTAAAATGGTAGTCACTTAGAAAACCAAGATGACAGGTATTTCAAACATGGTGTCAGTATTATATATTGCTGATCTCAGGGAAAATTGCTTAGTTAACTGATATCAGCATAGACTTAGTCAAGGTGAGAATTCTACCCATTGGTTGCTATTTTCAATTAATTGATAGAAGTTCTTAGGTCAGTTGCCTTAACCATCTTGTATATAGACATGAGTGGATTTGCCCCTGCCTTATTGCCTATGCTTTCTCCTTCGTCTCTCTTCATTGCCTAATCCTTAAGCTCTGTTACTTTCCATTTAACTGTGTCTGTTTTATCTTTCAGTTTTTATTTCTTGTTTTGCATTCTTACACTTAGGGAGACGCTATGATATTTACATGAGTGGGTCTGCTATATTTGACTTATGAGGATAGGCTCAAATTCCACCCACTTACCTACAAAGGCTTCTAGTTTGTTTTTCTTTAGAGCTGAGTAATACTCCATTGTATAAAAATACCACATCTTTTTTCATCCATTTTTCATGGAATTGCATTAGAAGTGGTAAGTGTGCTTTATATTTTCAATGCTGAAAAATAGTTATTCAGAGTGAGAAATAGGGCCACGAGGGCCAGTGAGATGACTCAGCAGTATAAGTGGCTGCTTAAACAAGTGCAGGGACAGGGATTCAATCCCTGGCACCACTTGCCATGCCAGCTCTGCACCCCAGGACAGGCTAAGCCAGCCACAGAGTCCAGGTATAATCCCATTGCAGGGGAGGCCGAAAATAGGAGGAACACTATGAGTCCAAAGCTACATAGTGAGATCCTGTAATGACCAAATACATTTGAAAAGGGAGCAGATATACTGAAAATAACATGTGCACATGTATTATCTTTTAACATGTATGTTTCCCATTACACACTGAATTGGATTCTACCATTCAGCCTATTAAATGTCAAGAAAAAAGTATCCAAAAGTCATTACATTTCTTTAAACTATGTATAGCTTAAGAATTTAAATATTATGAATATTTATTCCATGATATTCTATAAAAATTATCTCTTGACAAAATTCAGTAAGATTTTGTGCTTTTATAAATGCATATTTAATACAGTTTTACTTACATGGTTTCTCTGCAATTAGTCCAACTTCATTCACAATTATGCATTAAGCAACTACTGTATACCAGGGTCCAATCTATAAGCATGCACACACAAAAAATCATTTTTTAGCAGGAAAAGAAAAAATAAGAACTAGCTATACATATATACCTCAAATGGCTCTGCAAAATACAATATTTTGGGCTTTATTTCTATTTCAAGTATGATGCAGGGTTAGTACTGCAAAGAATACTTAGAAAGATGTTCTAACAGTCTCCGATAATGAGCTGCCTGTTCTATAAGAGTTGCTCATAAGTCTGTGAGAAACACCCGGCACTTAAGCAGATAGGAGTGAAAACATGAATTATATCATTTTAACATTAAAAATTTACTAAGCAGGGGCCAGTGAGATAGCTCAGGAGTCTAATGCAGCTGCTCAGGCAAGCTTAGACAGGTGCAGGAAACTGCAGTTCGATCCCAGGAACCATATTCTGCACCAGCCCTGCCTTCTGGGCTGACTGAGAAAGAAAAAAAAATTACTAAGCAAAAAGCATGGCACAAAGCATCATGGGAGGTAGGATCAGTCTCTCTTGAGGAAAGAAAGGAGTGAGAAGAGATAGAGTGAAAAGAAGAAAGAGGAATATTACCTTCAGGACATCAGCAAAGTACTTTGAGCCTTCTGACTGACCTAACAAAGTAGACCTTCTTAGTTTCATTTGGGTACTAAGAAAATGTAAAGCAATTTCTCACATTTTGAAGTGGAGTGTTCCAACTGCTTCTTACTCCACTACACTCACACAAATCCCTGCACTGATGCTTAAATATTAGGTTAAAACAACACTACTTAGGTTATGTAACTTAGATTTCAGAGTTGCTGATCCTTAAATTACCTACCCCGCAAAGCTATCCTGAGTCAAACAATAAAGATGAACGAGTATGAAAAATATTGAAAATAATGAGAAATTTTATTTGGCTAGTTGGGTAGGACTGTGGCAGGGGATCTGGCAATAAGGCAAGTAGAATCTATGCTATGCAAGTTTTTTAAATGCCAGGTAGAAAACAACCATACTTAATTCAGCAGTGGGAATTCAGCAATTCATAGGCAGCAAGTGCAATAGTATCTGTGCAGATTAGTCATCTACAAGTAATACATAGAACAAAAAAGATGGATAATCAAAAGTACCCATTATCCCATATTTAGAAGCTGTTATCTATATTCAGTTGGCACTAAAGTATTTTTCTATTTTTATAAAAGACAAACAATGAGATAAAGTGAAAATAATTACACAGAATAATACTATTTAAAATAAATATCAGCTATATTTACTAGACAATCAATACATGATGATAATGTTGTAAGAGTTAAAAAATATTTTATACTGTTGGAAATAGTCTATGTCCAACTAACAGATAGCTGAAGAAATGCCAAAAAATATCTTGGCAAAGATATAGTTTCCTTAAATTACTGCTAGGATTATTTTCAGACTTTTAAAAAAGTGAAATTCTACCTATGGCTGGAATTCACATCAAGTGGCTGGTTACTACCTGCAGTCTAATGCATATTAAAGATTACTCATCTCACAGTAGAGCTGCACGTAGTGGCTTGCTTTCCACTGAGCGGTCCTTACATTAGGAAAAATAAACTGATAATGTGGAGCTGGAAGGAGAAACAGAAAGAAAGAGGGAGGGAGGGAGGGAGGCAGGGAGGGAAGAAGGGAGGCAGAGAGAGAGGAAGGGAGGGAGGGAGGGAGGGAGGGGCCGAGGAAAGAGATGGTACTCTGGGTTTTGTAAGCAACCACTTACAACACTTACAAAGTAAATGCTCAAACCACAGCAGCAAATGTGGGTGAACACTTATCCAGACTCATATGGAAAAATGATATACTCAGCAAGGTGGAAAATCACCCAAGAAATGATATCTGTGATTGTGTTACTGATAAGAGGATATAAAATCCCCGGCCCATGAACTGCTATAGAAGTGACAAGAAGATGACCTCATGAGGAATGCCCTGGTAGCTTTAGTAAATATAAAACATGAAAGAACATCTAAAGCATATGGGTCTCAGCCCTATGCTTCCACTGCACAAATACACACCCAGCCTCCTTGCACATTAAAATTTACCTGTGTGTTGTATGCGATCCCCAAGCCTCTACAGTCATAGCAGATGATTAAGAAGTATCACTGTTAAAATACAGTCTAGATTTCAAAGGAAATGGTACATTTTAGCAGAGTTGATATGATTTAAAATTAAGAAAGTGAATTGCAGAATTCAATTTTGAAAACTTTTATTAATTTGTACATTTAATCCTAAAGTGTTGTTGGATCAAAATATATTAATTCATTTTCCAAGAACAAAACTTTTATTTGACTGTATTGGAACTGATTTATGATCAATTCCTCCTTTTTGTTTTCATAATATGAGGACATGAAAGTTTTTAGGATATCCCATAGCAATGAAACATCTCCAATTTGTTTTGAGTTCAATAAATTAATTTCCATAGGGACAATTTTTTTTTTCTTGCGAAGAAACCCAGTCATGCTGCTTTACTGCCTATTTGCTAGTTCATAGATCAGAATGCTTTAATATTATCAGCTTCCCACCCAGATGTGTGGTGAGTACATTTGCTCCTTGCTACTGCATAACACATCACAAGCTTAAGGATTAAAACAACACTCATTGGTGAATTCATGACTTTGAACATCTGAAGGATGAGAGCAGGTAAAGAAGAATAATGTCCCCAAGCCGAGGCTTGAAGCAGGCAGAACTCAGTTGCTGGGCTTGCAGGGCAGACGGCATCCTTCTTTTCTATCGCAGTGTCAGCCACGGACTGCCCTTAGGCCCGAGAAGCCTTTCTCTCATCCTTCACCCAGAACCTCTAACATTTCCCCAGCAGCCTCCCTTATGGCAAGTCTCTTCTGTATCATGAATTTTGCTGAACTACTTGTCCATGGCCACCTCCCCACTTCTTCTTTCTTCTTCTCCTTCTTCTTCTTCTTCTTCTTCTTCTTCTTCTTCTTCTTCTTCTTCTTCTTCTTCTTCTTCTTCTTCTTCTTCTTCTTTTTTCTTCTTCTTCTTCTTCTTCTTCTTCTTCTTCTTCTTCTTCTTCTTCTTCTTCTTCTTCTTCTTCTTCTTCTTCTTCTTCTTCTTCTTCTGTGTGTGTGTCTTTTTGAGACAGAGTCTCCCTATGCAGGCTAGCCTTGAGCTCACTTTTATAGCTCAGGTTGGTCTGGAACTCATGCTGATCCTCCTGCCTCAGCCTCCCAAGCTCTGGGATTACAGGCATGTGCCAATATGCCCAGCCCCACCTCCCCAATTTTAAGTGGACACTGCGTGCAACAGTTACTACATGCACTATTACAGTGCAGTTCAGAGATTATATGCAGTGTGTGTCCTGGATAAGGGCGTCAAGCTTCCCAGGCCTCTTAGAATCTGCCTTCCACAGGACCAGAAACTGTTTCCCTGTAGTGCTGCTCCATGTTCTACAGGATACTGAGAGCACCTTTGGCTTCTTCGTACTAAACCTCACTAGAAGACAGTCATGCCCTCCACACTAAGTATCACAAAGTTGTCTCCAGAATTTGACAAATATTTCTTTCTTTTCTACCAAAATTTTAAAAATTTATTTATTTTTAGAATAATTAATACATTGCATATTATTGTCTTCATTGTAGTTATTCAGAGTACAAGATGCAGACATGATTTCTTGCCTAAACATCTTTAGTACAGTTCTTTCCATTTCACAAAGAGAAAGTAGCTGTATATTTAGTCCAGTAGTCCATAGCAATAGTAGATTATCAACTCATCTGGCATTATCAAAGGCTATTGACTTGAGCGTTTTACAACTCAGCATATTAATATGGCTTTCCTTTTTATACCTCATGGTTAAGTTCCTAAATCTGTTTAATAATGTGCAGTTGTTGGTTTTTTTTTTTTACATTCTATAGGGATTTAAAGTTTAGAATGTCAACAACTGACCCAAAATACCTATTTCATGTTATGTCTAAGGCATTTGATATTCAAATGTTTCTTAGGGTGCAAAATTGTCCTAAGCTAAGCTTGCCGGCTGTATTAAATTTAGTGCAAGATAAAAATATGCATAGCCTTGTCTTTTAAAACCTCCAAGAAAATATAGGTTTGATTCATTTATTAATGTAATTTTATCAGTATCTCAGGATATCATTAAGAATACTGGGCCAGCAACTGGACAACGTGTGTCTTTACTCATGGCACAGCAGCCCAGGCTTAGGTCTGTCAGTTGAAAGGCAACCGTGTAAATCCCAGTTCAAAATATTCTGCCGATAAGAGGCAGAGTTCTGGGAGTTGAGAAACTTCAAAGAAATTGGACTGTACTTAAAATATTAATAAAACCTTATCTTAGAGCCATATCTGCCTTTAAGTCCCAGTTTTTCTTCAATTTGTTACAGATTTGCCACCTATGGAATTTTTTTTTTCTATCCTCAACAGATTTATTTATATCTTCAATATGGAGCATTTTCAGGGCTTTAAATTCCACAGTTTTACAACTAACTCTGTGAAATAGAAATGTCTTTTATTAGTTCTAAAAAGTATCTTTTGTGAGTTTCTGGGGACAGCCTCTTCAAACAGTCTCAGATTGCTGAAAATATTCATGCCCATCTCTCTGTAATATTTTGAATTTATGGATTTTGTAACATCCCTTCTTGACTTTTATTTTTCCAGGTTGAAGAGTTCTAATTTTGTTTAAAGATCACTGCTGATGTGAAACAGTTTTGCCTCCATGATTCATGAGGCCTCTGCTTTTGTGACAAGAGGAATGTTTTCTCTTTCAGAGCTGTGCTATCAGGAGTTTGCAAAGAAGGGGTGAGCATGACCCAGGAGGGACACACGAGGACCAGCTATACCACTAAAGCCATCTTAAGCTGGGACTCTGTTTCTTCATGCAAACTTAGGAAACATATCAACATATCTTGTGATGCTACAAAATATAAGATATGAAAGTACAAGGGAATAATTTCAACTTTTAGATTGTGGAAGGCTTTGGTAAATGTTTGCATTGAAGCAAGAAATTTTGAATACTACTGTTTAGTGTCTATGGGATGTTGAATATTTATAAGTTGAGTCACACATGCAGCTCACTGTTGGCAGGACTATGGTGCTCTGTGGTTGAGTTACTTTGTGTTCTGAGGAGGATGAGAGAGGGGTGGACAAAAATGTTGGCTATGATATTCTCACCCTGCCTCTTCAGACTTTAGTCTACCAAGCAGTCGGTTGAGAGTTTAAGTTCTGTGATCCTCCTGTGTGAGGACCTTGCTAAATGCAGATATGTAGGTCACACCCCAAGATACTAAATTCATTAAGAGTTGAGTCTGGGACACTATCAAATGCTCAAAGGGGGTCACAGGTAATTTTAGTGCATAATCAAAATCGAAATTTTTGTGAACAGGGATTTGTGGCTCTGGCCAGCATCATGTATTAAGCAATTAATTAGGAGCAGATGCCTTCATCTTATTGCACTGTGATAGACTTTTCTCATGCTATCAATTTTTTCCTAATGTACAAGTCCTAGAAATAGACGTATAGTTTAGCTGTAGAGGTATCAATGCTTTGTAGAAGCATTTAGTGTGCAACGCTCTGCATTTAGGCTTCCCTATGTCCAGGTGTATTGTGACGATATATTTAAGGTAAAGTTCTGTATTCTGGAATATAAATGACTTACACATAAACAAATAAAAAGAAAGGGATTTTTATAAATCTAGTATATATACATATATATCTGAATTTTATCTACTGGGAAGATTATATGCTTTTTGCTCATTCATAGTATCTCTCTGATAATCTTTAGATTTGAATTACATGTTATTTCACTCTCAAGAGCTTAAGTGATATGCAGATTTGCCAATCACTTTAGAAGTATTATTTTATTAACAAGATGGGAAATAATAAGCCCAGACTGATAAACTCATACACAAGTTTAGAAAATCCTTTTCAGAGCTTCTCATACATTTTCCTTTGTTTATTTACTTTAATTCATTTTTTAAAATCTGTGATGGATATTTTCCGGTTCCTTCTAATCCTTTGGTTGTGTTTAACACTGAATTCCATTTCCAAAAATATATAGCACATTGTGGTCTCACAGTTGTGCTATTCCTGAAAACAAATAAATGAACAAACAATAAACAAAACAATTTTTCAATATCTACCTAGATTTATAGTAACAGAAAAGTTGTCACCTTTTTCTTAATGTATATAAAATTCCAAAAATATCCCATGATCCTTTCTATCTTTACATCCTACCAAGCAAAGTAAATTTTTAGTCGACACTGAATTGTTTTTCATTTATTCCTTTCAAGAATAAGATTACTTGCCAGACAGCTCAGTGCACTAGAGTGCCTGCTTAGGCAGAGCACAGTGGCCAGGGTTCCATTGCCGGTGTGTTGTGCTGGCCCCACCCGCCAGGACATGCTGAGACAGATTAAGACTGGGCATGGAAGTGCACACCTATAATTCCAGTGCACGGGAGGCTGAAAATAGGAGAATCTCTGGGAGTCCAATTATATAGTAAGACCCTGTAGACCCTGTATTAAATATATAATCAATCAATCAATCTCTCAGTTTTCCTTAAAAAAGTAGAAATATGATTGGGATTTGTGCCTTCTGCATCCTCTTTATAACAGACACAGTCACAGAATAAGAATTCTCAGGCAGGTAAACTTTGCATTAATTTAAAAACAGTTTTTGACCATAACTACATGTCAAAGACACTGAAAATCATTTATTTTTACAGATATTATTTGAGGCAACAAAACCTTGGGCTTTCTCCTTTAAACATACAAAGGATCTGCTGTATTTTCTGGATGATGATGTGTTGCTTCTAAAAATACACACTTTTGAATTGAAATTGCTCCACATGAATAAAAAGCCTAAAGGCAAGAAAGTTTAGATATTTGAAATTACCAAGTTTTATATGCTAGCTTACATAATCAACATATATATATATTTCCAAGCTCAAAATAAGTTGACCAGCACAGAACAAAATATCAGCAAAACAAAGACAGTTAAGACAGTTTGTAGAAATAAAACTAAGAGAGGTAAGGCAGGAAGATCACTAAAGATAAAACATTTGTTGATTTATGTTATTAGCACTTGAACACTTTTCAATCTACTGGTGATATCACAGGACACACCATTTGGGTAGCATAAAATTTATAGTTTAAAAAAGAGCAAAGAAGCCATTAAAACACACATAAAAATAGGAACTAAGCCATAAAAATAACAAATGTGAGTAGTTAGCATTTTGGCTCTCTCTTCGTGTGGTATTGTGGACTATACAGCTGCTTCTTCTGACAAATTTGCCAATTAATAAATTTTATCATAAAAATAGTACTAGCTGTTTCAAACTTGGAGTTAATGTTCTCAGAAACCAAAAGTTTAGTGAAAGAGTAACATGGAAGTTGAATATAGTTTATTAAGTCAGTTGCCACAAATATGGGACACAGTCAGTTTTAAAGAAATAGCTTAGGCTTTGAACTGAGAAAGAAATAATTTTGAATTCATGCTCTGTCATCAACAAGCTGTATCACACTGTCCTGTTACTTAGTCTCTCCGCATGTAATTGTTCATCTCCAAAATGGAGACGTTCATTACCAGAGGTGTGAAGAAGGTGACCCAAGAGATGTTCTGTGTGAAGTACCTGGTAAAGTGTGTAAGTTCATTAGACATTCAAATAGGGGTTGCTATTGTGTTCAAAGATAATTTTTCTAAAGGGTGAAGAAAGTGGGAAAACATATTATAAAACATTTCAATAGGAAGATACTTCTGAAATGATATCAGATGATGACATACATATGTAACCTGTCCATAAGTAACTTTAGTTTGCTCAAAAACTTCTTTCGTTCCTGACCCTTTCAACCTTTATCCAAAAGAACATAACATAAAAATACAATATTATGTTTGTCTAAGTAGTTAATTGGATAATGAAGATCAAACTATAGTGAACTACAGTTCACTATAGTTTAAGAACAGCAATATACCCAAAATACAAAGTCCAATATTAGAATAACTACTTTGAAATATCACCTAAGTTCTACCAGCTGTGAATCACACATTACTTCAAATAAACGTTCTTCACATAATGAAATTTTCTAGCAAACAACACATGAAGTTAGGATGCAGTATCAGAAACTAGACTGGTTTTGCATTCGCTCTGAGCATGGTGGACCATCAACTGGAGATGTCTGGAGGGGACAAAAGGACATGCCCATACATAGACTGGACTTTTGTGTGATTTCTTTCCCAGTTGAGATGAGCTAAACATCTTCCTTCTGCCACAACTGTCCTCTGTGAGGTTTCTGCCTTGCCCTAGCTAGGGATGGATCTAGTGTTCTCAAACTGTGAGCCAACTTCTACTTCTCCTTTTGTTGTGGGTTTGGGGCATTGTTTTTCAGCCATAGGAAAGTTCACTAATACACAAAATTGCCAGCAGAAGGAAGGAGGTCGTTTTGCTGTCACACTGTATCTAACCACATGATGCTAAAGCTTTTGGAACTCATTTCTGAACAAAGTAGTAGAAGTCTGCAAAAGTAGGCTAGAGGAAGTCTTAGTTTCTGTATGCAGGGCTTGACGGATGATGGGGATTTAGCTCAGAGGCCCGTAACACTGATATCAAAATGCGGGCAGCCAGCAAAGGCCAGATTCATGAGGCTTCCAGTGGAAAGGAGAGTTCCACTGGACACTGCACTGGGGGACACATGTGTCTCATTTTAACCAAGAGTTTGGCCCATAGGTCTACGTTTTGTCTGTATTTTATCCATATCCTAGGACACAGTGCTACGCTGAAATTAAAGGTGGTTAACTAATCGTTCTAACAGAAGAAATTTCAAGACTGCCCAACATTCCAGCAGTGCCATAGATAACAGTGGCTGCTTTGGGCCAGATGTATAGTGAAAACTGAGCGTGAAAGGAAGCAAAAACATTTGAAAGCCGGGTGTGGTGGTGCACGCCTGTAATCCCAGAACTTGAGAGGCTGAGGCAAGAGGATCGCTGCTAGTTCAAGACCAGCCTGGGCTACAAAAGTGAGCTCAAGGCCAGCCTGAACTGCATAGCGAGACCCTGTCTCCAAAAGACAAAAAAAAAAAAAAACATTTGAAAAACTTACATTTTGTCCCAGAGGGAATCACAATGAAGTTGGGACCCAAACATAATAGGTGCTGCAGAGATTACAGTCATTAAGAGGAAACAAAGAACATGGTAGAGGAACAACACAAAGGGCATTTCAGGGCGTTCTGGAAGTCAACAATGCCCCAACCATCACAGACTCAAAGGTACTATAGTGGAAACCTTGCATTCCAGTGAAACATATGCAATCCGTGCCTAAGGCAAGTCCTCACATAATTGGTTCTCCGATATCTGCTTCACTATCCTCAAGCATCTAGGTACCTTAAGCCACTGTAGCCATAGTTGAAAGGGGCTTGGCTTACAGAAGTTGGCATTAACTACCTGATGCTGCTTCATCAGCATATAGAATGAAAATCTGGTACGGTACAGGAGGCTTCCACTTAATTTTTAAAGAAAGGACTGAGAAATCAGACAAGGGGCCCATAAGAAGGCCTTCTATGATGCAGTAGGAACCCTGGCTGAGACTCAGTAGTGACACTGGCAGGTCAGAGAACCCTGCAACCTGGGATGTCTGCCAAAGAAAGTGCCTCATCGCAACGGGCAGGGCTCTATTTATGAGATGCAGGCTACAGGACTGTGATGGCTGAGACATTGTGAAAATTTGAAAAGTTTAGAAATTTAACTAATTCAGCAGGAGGCCAGAGTCCTCTCTGTGTTAATACCCGGAGCCTGTGAAAGAGGAGGGCAAAGAGATGGTGAGTTTACCCTTGCTGCTTTTGCTGTTCCCCTGTGCCACGCCACCCTGCCTCGAAGCTAGCTGATTATGGATGGGATCTCCACAAGCTATCAGTTAAACCTTTTATCCCCTAACTTCCACTGTTGGGTACATTGTCATAGCAATAACAATAACAACAACAACAGAATAGGTGGCACAGGGCCTTGGGGATGTTCTGCTGGAGGTTGCTCTTGCTTTGGTCTTCTTCTATTCTGTCCCTTCCTTTTGGAATGGGAACATTTACCCTATGACATTGGACCTGGGGGTGACAAAAAACGTTTGGTACTTTTACAGACACTCATAGTTAAGAATGTGTCATGTGTCTCAGAAGAGACTAAGACTTGGACTTTTGAAAATGGCAGTAACTATTGAGACTCTGAAAAATGTGGAGTCTCTGGTTGTATAAAGCATATTTGTATTATGCTACATGAAATTATAAATGCTTTATTGTCTTTCCTTGGAAATTAAGTATGGTTTATGCTCTCTCTCTCTCTCAAACACACACACACACACACACACACGCACACACA